>JACJUY010005010.1:9506-29488 GCA_014220935.1 Platorchestia sp. MABIK
AACTTTAGGAGGATACCAATTCCTCCTCAATGTAGATGAAATGTATGAATTAGTGTTCTACAGAGTGTGTAGGACTGGAGACGCAAAGTATGCAACTCCAACAACTGATGCGTTGAAATGATGTATTCCATGTAACTTTTTAGTGTAGAAACTTATGTTGGCTAGGATTGTGTGGCGGCTATGACTGATGTGGTTAATGAGACTGCGTTTCTAATTAAGTAACTTTAATTGAGTCCCAGTTGAAGCAGCTTTTGTCCAAACAGCTCAATAGTCTGCCCTCCACCGCTGACCCTAATGACAAGTTGTGCATTTCTCTCCCATATTTAGGCGCTCAGTCCAAAAAGCTTAATTTATCTTCATCTTAGCAGCACTTAGCAGCACATTTCACTTATCAGCAGCAGCAGAACCGAAGAGAAGTCGTAAACTGTTTCAGAAAGCCTGGCTTGCATGAATGACGCTCTTTTTCCAAACAGTGTAGATTTCTCTAACTGGCCATTCCTTCTGAAGTCTGTGTCTGTCTTTGGATCTGGTGTCCCAGAGGCACATGAGACAGGTGAATTTCGTGTAACCACTTTACCGTCCCAACAAAAAATTGACCATTTGTAAATCAACACAAATGATCAGTTTGTGTTCGTATTTAAGTAGCTCCAAAACCGTTTTAATTTGTTGTTTTACCGTGTGTTTTTTTTTATGCTGACCAATTTCAACCATAGGTAAAAACTCAAAATAAATCGACTCTCACGAATGATATAAATACCAAAACTCATTAGTTTTCGAGTTATTTAAAGAAACTTTTAAAACTTAAAATAGGAGACTACGTGGTCTCCAATGTTAGCGCTATAGTCAAGATAGTTCTGACCCATAAAGGCAGTTTTCGATATTTTTACAATTAAACCAGCAAGCATTTTACGGTTGCGAAAAATACCTGCAGTTTGAATGTTCGTTAGAAAATTAACACCAAGCTATCAATGATGAACTTTTATATTTATTTCATTATATTAATGGAAGCCTCATTTTTACAATTTGTTAGAAACTTTTCGTCAAAGTTATTGTAGTATATAATAACAACCGTAAATGAAAACTCAACCTTGATTTAACAAACTAGTCTTATTACAGAAAGTGATGAAATTGACCTCCATTAACCTCGACGCACTTAGAATATTTATCAACGAGTGGGTCCTAAACGTAAAAACAGTATTATATGCCTCATAGCTTGAAACTGCAGATATTTTTCCTAACCGTAAAATACTTGGAGTTTTTATTGTAAAAATAACAAAAACGTCTTCAGTGGAACCGATATTAACAAGATCAGCGCTAATATTGATGAGCACGTAGTATCCTACTTCAGGTTTTAAAGTTTCTTCAAGTCCTCATAACTGGCAAGCCATGAAGTTTTTAGCATTTTATCATTCGTGAAAATCTATTTATTTCGAATTTTTATACATATGGTTGAAATACGTTCGCACAAAAAAACACCCTGTAAATGTGTTGTGTGGTGTTATTGTGTTGTGTTTAAACAATTTCACAATTTGAAAAATGTATTTAACACAAGCGATACAAAAGTAGATTGCTTCTCAATTTTAGTGCAATGGTCAAATTTGAGGTCACCTCAAGATCACGCTACCCCGTTCGCACTCCCCGCTCTGGGGGGCGTACAAATGCGTTCACACAAGCCAGTGGTCCCATTGGAACCGTAAGAAAATGCTCAACAAGAAGAACATAAACCCCGAAAAACAACAAATTTTCCGACATTGCCATAGATTCTAGGTAGACTATCTACTTAAGATAGGTTTGAATTATGTTAAGTTTGAATTATGTTAAGAGTGAATTAGGTTAAGTTGGAATTAAGTTCAGTTTGAATTAGGTTATGTTTCAATTAGGTTAAGTTTGAATTAAGTTAAGTTTGAAATAGGTTAAGGGGCAACCCCGCGATTTTTAAATTTTGATCCGATTCGTCTTAAATTTGGCCAGTATATGTACGTTTGAAAAAAACACGTGTTTTACTCATAAAACATTTTCGATTGAGGCATTGTTTTTTAAATAATGCGAAATATTCGTTTTTTTTATTCATTTTTATGCAAATATCAAAAATATAGAAGGATAGAAGTCATCAAGTTTATATGCTAGAACAAAACCATAGACAGTTTAAGAATCCTTGAAACAGTGCAAACAAAGTTTNGACCATTGTATTAGCCTTAAGAAACATTCTACCTCTGTATCACCTGTGGTAAATAAATTGTTTAAATGGTTTAAATTGTTTAAACGTAGCAAATTCAGAAAGACTTCAAAAGTGGATACCCTATTTTATTGGGAGAAATATTAATAAAGGAAGATCTGAAAGAAAAGTTTGTGAACTCACTGTAGAAAATGTTGAAAGACTGAGAACTCTTTCAGTCAAATAATAATTCTGTCCAATAAAGTGAAAAATAATGAAAATTAACCCTTCTTCTTTCTAATAATACCAACTTTATTTCCCTATCCTGTCTGTGAAAAAGATTGTGGCAGTTTTAAAAGGTTTACCTTTTAGCAAAAACGCTGCATAGCCAATAAAAGCTTTCAATTAAAAAAAACATGAATGATTAGGATGGTATCTTCAAATGTGAAAGAATAAATAATTACTGGGAGATATAGACGTTACAATCGATACCATATAATAACAGCCTTTGATGGTTTATTGATTTGTTTGTATCTTTATACACATCGCGTCAAGTTATTAGCAGATAGACACATAATAAATCGAATATCCCGGTCAAATCTATCCTCTCTAACAGCGGTCAGTGTCTGATGAGAGCATCTGTGATGCAGGTTTCACAGTTTCACTGTTATAAAACTACCGAAAATGTTGGTTCAAGGATAAATCCGCCCGTAAGGTCTTCATCTCTGGATTTGTCACAAATATTTGTGGTACTAGTATTTTATGCATTTTCCAACTTCATTCGACGATTTGTATGCTTTCTCGAACATTATCTAATGCCATTATTTTTGAACGGCCCATGCATGCCCACCGATCCCCACGAGGAGACTATTGCCAACCGATCCCCACGAGGAGACTATTGCCTGCCGATCTCCAAAGACAAGACGAAGAGACTATTGTTCTACGATCTCCACGCGAAGACGAAGACTATTGCCTAACGACCTCCAGCGAAGGCTACGGGACCTTTGCCTACAACGAGTAGGTGACGGTACGCCCAGGTCCTCGAACATTATTAGGATTACCAGTGCGCACGGCCCGTTAAAAATGACGGGATTCAATCCCTCTCTTGAACAAATTTTCCAGATGTGGATGACAAACAAATACAGGGTGTTGGTGGAATTCTTGGTACAAACTTCGGTTACTAGTAGAAAATACAAATTTAAACACTTTTTTTTCATCAGTAAAAAATATCGAAAAACGCTTAGTTTTTTAATTATTGGACTCAGCAGTTTTTAATGCTGCGCTTCAAGAACTCACGGCGATCCCAGTTAACCACATGCACTAATGTTTAATAATAACACACGAGGGTAATGAAAAACGTTAAATAACATGAGGTACTTTAATAAATAATAGAAAGTAACGCATCAAAGTAGGTGTTCAAAATTTCGACCATTAACATCGATACACGCACGACACCTTCGTCGAAGCGAGTTGCGTACGTTGCCAAACATTCCTGGGTTGTCAGCGATATCTCCAGCAGCGACTGCAATTTGAGCGACAAGGTCTTCTTCCGACTCCACAGGTGTCGCATAAATCAGAGATTTCAAGTGCCCCCATAAGAAAAAATCTAACGGAGTCAAATCAGGTGATCTCGGTGGCCAGGACACAGCACCACTACGACCAATCCATCGACTTGGAAATTGTTGGTCAAAAAACCGTCGCACATTTAGAGCATGATGTGCCGGAGCTCCATCGTGTTGAAACCAAAGTCGTCTACGAATACGTAATGGCACATTTTCCAATAAACCAGGAAGGACTTCTTCAAGAAAGATTTTGTACACATCTCCAGTAAGACGCTCTGGCAGAATGTATGGACCAATGAGTTGATTGTGCACGATACCTGCCCAAACATTGACAGTGTAGCGATGTTGGTGATGACGTTCATGGATGACATGAGGGTTGTTCTGATGCCATGAGTGAAAGTTATGATAATCAAAAATTCCATCTCGGCTGAATGTTGCTTCATCCGTAAACAGCACACACTCTGCAAAATTGGCATCTTCTACCCCCCGATCTAAAAACCACTGCGCGAATCGCTCACGAGGACCATAATCGACGGGAAGGAGACCCTAGACTCTCTGGAAGTGATACGGATGATAATTATTCCGATTTAATACATGCCACACTGTACCATGGTCACGAATACCCAAAGATGCTGCTGCGGCATGGGTGCTCGTACGCGGGTTTCTACGGATATGTTCCAACACTTCTTGCTCGCGATGATAATTTATTGGGCGACCAACGTCTACTCTGTTTACACTAAAACTGCCGGTTTCCGTCAATCTTCGGTGCAATGCAGTGAATAATCGATGATCAGGGACTTCTCGATTAGGGTAACGTTCGTGATAGATTCTCGCGGCACGTCTTGCAATACCATTATCAGCACCATAAGTGAAATGCATGTCTGCCATTTGTGCATTTGAAAGGCGATGCATCTTACCACTTCAGTGCCACGGTGCTAACTGACAAAAGATACACAAACGCTTCTCACCAGGAGTCGCTAACGTTGACTAGGAATTTCTAGAAATTTCCTGAATCTGTGAATTAATGTTTTAAACTGGAAATAAATCATGTTCGATTCTGCCAACACTTGTTCATTCTAATTTCCCATATTGCCCTTATTCCTGTCTGTTGCGAAATCGCTGTTGTGTTCTTGTAGCGAAGCATTAAAAACTTCTAAGCCCAATAATTAAAAAACTAAGCGTTTTTCGATATTTTTTACTCATGAAAAAGTGTTTAAATTTGTATTTTCTACTAGTAGCCGAAGTTTGTACTAAGAGTTCCACCAACACTCTGTATATCCATCCTAACAGTACCCGGGATAAAAAATATTCTAGTACTTGTGCACTAGTGAAACTCGTATTACAGATATGGTCATTATATCTATTCTAATGAGCGTGGCAGAGAAATGGAAGAAGCGGACTCCAAACAACTAAACCAAGGGTATTATTAGGTAGTAGCAGGACTCGTGAAAATTCCACGGACAATGTCATCGTTAAACCCGTGAAAAATTCCGGAAACATTACCTAATTTATGCTAACCTATCCTGACCTAACATTTCCTGAAAAAATGTCAAACATATCAATGCATGTAAAGGCCATCTTTTAATGTTACACTGAGAAATTCGGTATCCATGATACCGCAAACTCAGACGAAAGTGTAACAGACCGACTGAGTAACTAAGGAAGAGTCAAGCAGCCTGATTTCTTCGCTTAGTTCATGAGATAGCGCTGCTCGAGCTCTTCTCTTGCGTTCTCTGTCAAGTCTTCTTCTTCTTTCCGAAACGTTTCCATTTTATTTAGTTTTAAAAGCCACTCCTGTACATAAGGTTGTAAGTTTTGGTTACTTTTTTAGAACTTGTCAAAATTTTTGAATGAGAGCATGCGTTGGCTTTTTTCAAGAGATGAGAAGTGATTGTGGGACAAATTGATCTTTTATTAAATGCATTAGTGAATTCGGAGCTATATTTGATTATAAAATTTCCAAAGCAGCAAGTCCTTCCTATTGCAGACACATTTTGAACCCATGTATACTAAATAAATACTGAAAATGACAATTTATTCATGAATGCACCCTTTCCTGTATTTGTTGCTTCAACAGAATCACTGAATTTTTTATGAATTAGTGCACCTTTCCTATACGAGTAGTTTATTCCACCGATTTTGCTAGTACTCCATTTTCCGGCTTTACTAACTGTGCGTGTATTTTGGCATTTTCATGATGGACTGTCGATATATAAGGAGATGGACCATTTTGTTAAGCAAACTTTACCATAAGATCGAGATCGTTGGAATAAACACTTTTTACTCAATAACCGTGAGGTCGAAAATGCTTAGCTAAAGAATGACAAGGACTTGAAATTTGAAACGTTTTGGAGAAAAATTCGTATTGAGAGAGAGACAGGGAAACGAAAAGTAGAAGTTTGGAAAGCCTTTTCATTTTAAGTACAAAAAACAGAGTAGCCATAATAGCCTACGCAATGGTTCGTGAAATTCCTGGTGTCTTCAATCGCGTCCATCAATCATTGCACTGTCGTTTGGATACCTGCATCAGAACAGATGGCCGTCATTTTGAATATCTTTTATGTATACCTAAGCTTATTTACAAATCTCTTTCCTGTGGTAATAATAATGAAGGTTGTTATTCTATTTCTTGTCTTCGTAATAAAAATGCATTCCTAACTTCGGTATTTAATTTTCAAGACACTCTCAAAAAACGAATTTTTCTCCAATACGTTACCCCAGTCCAAAAAGTTTTAAAGGACATCAACCTGATGTATGACTTGCATGAGATGCGACCGCAAGATCAATTTGGTGAAATCATACAGTGTATGATTTCGTGAGAAATTTTCACTAAACTCCAATTTTTCAATTAAAATGAAGAAAACTTCAAAAATAAGTAGGCATTGTACTATTTGACCGTCATTACTAAGTTTAACTAAAAAATCATTAACCAATTTATGATATTTCAGGCCTTTTATGAAAGCTGCACCTATTCATGAAGAAACATTTTATTGCCTTTTATTTTCAATAAATAACTTATTCAGAATTCAAGACAGCTTGCTAGACAGTGAAATTGAAAATTCATTTAATTCTCATAGAGCTCCATCTACTTTGTTCACTAGATGGATCAAGTCATCAGGATCAGAAATGCTCAGGCTTTCAATCAGTAGAAAAACACTATCCTCAAAACAGGTACAACTTCAGTACAAATACTCTTATTTAACAAATTTGTTCCCTACATTAAAGTGCTCACCGCCGACCAAACACAGTTATTCCAGCAACAACGCATGCTCATGACGTCACTCTCCGCTTTCTTTCCGAAGCTCTACTTAAAAGTTATAACCTCGGGATTACAGCTAACAGTTTTCAACCTCTCCGTTCACTGACGATACCAACAGTTTCTCTGCTCTAGAAGCAAGGCAAGCTCTTTCAAACAAGTGCCTCTTCACAAGCACTCCCTTCGCTGGGTAAGTGCTCCTTCACACCACACGTAGCAGAAGCTAACGACTCTCACAAAGCTGACGCCTTCAGCTCGCTTCCTCACTCCCTCGTCTACGTTCGACGCACCCGCTCATAAGTACGCTCCACATCCCTGTAGCCGACACGTGCAGAAGTGCATTCTTCGCTGCAGACCTCGCATCTGCCAACGCTTGCCTTTCAGGCCCTGAGTCACCAAAGGAGATGGGGTAGTCACTACTCCGAGCTCACTACTCCGAGCCATCGCGTTGCGTGAGCTCGAAGTAGTGAGCTCGGAGTTGTCACTACTCCGAGCTCACGCAAAGCGATGGCTGTTCTTCAACCGAGGTCCTCTTCACGCCTTTGTCAAAACGCTCGGATCTTGTATGTCAATTACTGGTAGCGCAACAAGGCGGTACCTCCATATTTCTGTGACTCAGGAAATTCTGCGACGCACAATCGCTGAATTTGACTTGCTTTACAGACGATAGTCTCAGCTACAGTAACGAACACGAAACAAGCAATTGAACTAAGCCATTCCCACTTGTCGTCGTTGTCCTGTCAACTATTCCTCTCTCTGACTGTAACAGAATAGTCGTTACATTCATAATACTGGCACCAGTATTTTTATTGATAGGAGCCTAACTAATGATATTTTGTTACAGCATCATGAAAGGCTTTGGAATAAACTAACGAGATATGCTACGATTCTTGAGCTGAACGTAGTTTCAGTTTCATTTGAATAAAAATCATAATCAAATTTATGTGAAAGATTGGGGTTTTCGCAACGAAATTAATCATTTGTAGAGTAAAATTGTCACTAGGGTAGGGCAGAACAAAATAGGATGAAAATGAACTTACCATGTACAATGCATTCAAGTTAATCAATAGTGAGTTCACATAGATCGATAGTCTCAAAACGAAGCAAAAGGACGCTCAAATAGATCATTAGCTATTTGATACATTATGTATAATCCATCTCAATCCTGGACTCGAAGATGCCAAAAGTTATTGACTAACTTCAACTATAACTGTTATTCATCACTCAAAGAATACCTAACATACGTTTTCATACACTAAGCTAACTAGCTTAACACGGGTACCTAAAATCATCCTCATGAAAAAATCAATATAGGATCATCAATCTTAAAAAATCATACACAAAAATTTTAAAATTAAATATCAATGAGTGAAGACTCTTCATCTCGGCAAATTCTTACCCCTTTCATGACTGGTAAAGACCTCTATAATACTTTGCAATCATAATATGTACTATCCAGAAATTGTACATTCTAAACTATTCTTCGTTTTTAATACTATTATGCATAAAATTCAGAAAATGATAAGAAATGGTTTTGACAGGAAAAATTACTTTATGATGGGAAATATCACGGCCTTTGCGAGCATGCCCAAGAAATTCACAATGCATTTCTTTTCTCACTGAAGTCTTCGGATGAGTAACATGGCTTGTGTTGTATGACACGGCTTGTGTTGCATGACAAGACTTGTGTTGCATGACACGGCTTGTGTTACATGACACGGCTTGTGTTGCATGACATCTCTTGTGTTGCATGACACGGCTTGTGTTGCATGACAAGACGTGTTGCATGACACAGCTTGTGTTGCATGACACGGCTTGTGTTACATGACACGGCTTGTGCTGCATGACATGGCTTGTGTTGCATGACATCGCTGGAGGTGTAAAGGAAATGTTAGTGTAGGAGATCCGGTCAATTGCGATTACATAAGTACGCGTAGGAAGGATCCTTTTATGACTTCTCATTCAGCTTAAGCAATATAAACTCTAGAAAACACTACTTATTGATGTGAATTAGGAATATTTTTCAAGATCACACCGCTCATTGCCCAAATTTTTAGTATTTTCCAAGTAATATTGGTGCATTATAGATATGAAATGAGGAAATCCCTATCTCACTAAAAATCTCGATCTAAACGTGAGTGAGGTGATGTGAAGAGCCATCGGTCAGCGTAGCTGCTCTGACGTTTCCTTTCTTGCTATAAACGGTGACGTGCTTCCTTCCGTGGGGTAAAGTGTTGCTGTAGCTCACAGTTGGCTTCTTGTTCGTGTTGAACAGATCGGGGGGTTCTACGTCGGTGAATGAATGAGAGAGGAAAGCGCTCTCCTGCTCAGCTGGGGAACTGCTGTTATCTTCATTGAAAGAGTTCGTCGTTGGCAGGTGTAGAGGGCCCGTGAACATTCTGCGCGGTAGAGTCCTGGATGGAAATAAAAACGGTGACGGCAATTCTGATACGATGACAGGAGTTGGAATAGAGTCTGCGGCACTTAGCGGCGATGGTGAATCAAGTTCTTTCGATGAGCTTTCGTCATAGTCTTCTGTGTCTTCTTCTTTATTTGTACTCGGGCTAGTTTCTGGTAGAGCAGAAAGTTGAACTGAAGACTGCCGTATTAGTTCAATTTTCGATTTCAGGGGAAGAATGCCGCTGGTCTCCAAATCCATAGAATCATTTCTGTTAATTTGTAAATCTTCAGCATTGACATACTCTGGAGTGTGCGAAAGTGACTTGGTTCGTAGGCTTCGGAACTGCGTGGTTCTTGAAGGAGTTGAATGGCGGGAGCAGTGGGGGCGTGTGACAACATTCATTGGGGTTTCTTGTGTCTCGTGCTCGTGAAGCGCATCATCACTGAGTGGCTTGGTGAGGTCCACAAGAGAAGACGAATCATTGATGCTTTGCGATGACGTTGTTCCTATAAAGCAGCCCTGAGATATTGACTGGCTCTGAAGTTGCCTTCTGGAGTCATTGGTGAGGTAGGTTCGAATTGTGTCGGAAGTGAATGACCGACCACTGCTGATGTGACTTTCACTCCGGCATTTCATCATTAAAGACCTGCCGATATTCTCTTCCTCCGAGTTGCCGGGCGCAAGCTTGTCGTGTTGCCAGGGCGTGTACTGCGCCATGTGGGCATGGCCCGTGAGAAGGGCGGCGAGGAACGACGCTCCAGCGGAGGCAGCGGCGCTGAGCAGCGACCAGCCGTAGCTGTAGGAGTAGTGGCTGGACCAGGCCGTGCCCTGGTGAGCTGCACCGGCAAACTCCTCTGTGATCACAGACAGGAACCACACCACCGCCACTCCAGTGCTCAGACCTGCACAGACGACAGACTTGATAGTAATGATCCCTTATAGATTTTAGACGCAGACTATGCATCCTCGAGTAATGCATACATACACTATTGTACAATGAACAGTGATCAACACGAACGTTCATGATCTGATTAAATATGGGTTAAAGTGAGTAATATCCGAGAAAGCTTTGCTTCTTTGTTGTGTCTTGGAGTTAAATTTTGATTTAACAAATAGAAAATTCCTGCATTAAAAGGAATTAAATGTGTTGAGAGGTAAACCGTACGAATTTTACCCTAAGCATAAATTTGTCACGATTAGTCGTTTAGGTCGCAGATTATGACAAACACTCCTGACAGGCAAATCTATCTCGCAGTTCCAAAATTATAATGAGAGTGTGTGACGGGTGCTCAAAACAAACACTATCGCAAGCATGAAGAGAATTCATACTAATGGAAAACAAGGCATAAAATCAAGTTACAACTCTGTAAAAAATGAAGAATTGTTCGAACTGTTGGCTTCTCTAAGCCCAGCGTTACAGTGAAGTTGCTTGTGCTGTTCGGTCAGATTTTGGAGCTGCGTGATCACATGCGGTCTCAGGTGTGTCTGAGCAGGTTTTTCTACCGCAGCGCATTCGCTTGGGGAGATAATGAGCTCTTCCTGCTGGAGGAAGGGTGGCTAACTGCAGAGCTGCTGCATTGAGAGACAGATCACAACTACGAGGATTGATTTCACCAAGCGTTGAAAGGTGTTAAGGTCTGGTTACGGTCTACATTGCGTGAGGGAGTTTGAACAGATGCTTGGGTTATTTACATGACCCCATAACGCAAGGCTTTATGTCGTGCGCTGCAACATTTTCTCAAGATACCTTGAGTGTTCATTAGAGACAGCTGTATCCGTAAAGCTAATAAAAACGATATCAATAGTTGGTAAAGAATAAAATTAGTGAAGAGTGAGCGGTACTCCAATGCTATTTACTCTCAAAATGAAACAATTTATGATGAATAATTCAGCTGTAATACTCGTACAAGGACCGAAAAAGAAAAGTGTCCCACGTTCACTTCTCTGAGGCTCCAAAGGTGTGCATAACCATGCTAAAGTTCGAATAATATTTACTGCTAAATATGATGACACCCAATTTGAAACTATTTTCCACGTTAATTACCGACAACTGATATGCTACAATATTCAGACCACCTCAAGTGTTGGGTTCAAGTATTACTCGTGCACCCACTCGTCTTCGATTCTCCTGTTGTCCCATACGATGGAGATGGTGGTTCATATCTCTCTCACAAAAGAAGCATACTCTCACAAAAGGAGCAAAAAAAGTACACCCTTAAATAATACCTTCTAACGCAATATTTCGGAATTTTGGATAGGTGAGCGAGGCCTCCGACTAAACGCATTCAGAAAGCACGCGGACGTGAAAACAACCTCTTGCCAACGTTGCGCAACACGCTGCCCGCGACGCTGGCGCACTCAACGCTGTGCCCACACAACTGTTACAAATGGTAGTCGTTCATTGCTCCTCAGCGCCGCAGATAAAGTGGCCGACATCGGCCGCATCTCTGCCATGATCGTCCTCGAGTGGCATGCTATTCGTCTCGCCGGCTTCCCTGCGGTGCCATGAATACCAAGTGAGTGGAATAGAGGCGGTGGGTACGGAGGGAAGGAAGAGTACTTGGAAGGAGGAGAATTTTATGGAGGGAGGGGAGTGTACATGGAGGCCGGAAATGTCATGAAATTAAGCATCTTAACAGGGATTAAAAGAATAAATGTTACGAAAAGGAATTTGGACCTCTAGAAAAGGAAGAGAGAAAACAAAAGGAAAAGAAAAGGCTGTACAGAAAGACATTTAGACACTGTAATAGGCACATCGTGGATTAAACGATATTTCTAAATCACAACAATTAACTGAAATAATGAAAATTTATTTTACACGAAGAGGATGAAATATTATTTTGTAACAGAGATCAACAAAATATGAACGAAACAACATCGTAAAAGAAGGGTAATTTGAAAACTTGGATAAAACGAAATGGGTAAGTACGAACGAACCCGCTTGTGAAACCACAATCACACATGTCTGGCGAAATCGACAATAATTACTATCATTAAAATGCTACGCTAAACACACGCCAGATGCTGAGCTGCGTCTCACAAAAATCTTGAATTTACAATAAATTCCCTACGGTACGCGATATTCAATCAGACTATCTCGACGTACTAATTTATAAGCCTTCGGAAGAAAAGTAACACCTATAAATTGCTAACGGAGCATCTTTAAGTAATATTTACCCCAGGTGCATAAATTTGTACTACCCTTAGATTCACAATATCGATAGAAGTTAATTTCACTCCTGTTACAATCACGAGCAATGCTTTGCCCTGTCTTCCAAACACAGTATATTTCTACTGAAGCAATCCTGATGGAAGATCACTGGTGTACACAAACCGTGTCAATTCCTGTGATAATGCCCGTGTCTTATATGGAAGGAGCCGCTTCCTCACTCTCAGAGCCGACTCACAAGTGTGACTGGTATGAAACTTTGCTTGCTCTAGAAAATTTCTTAACTAGCAACTCTGAATTTTTGGATTGCTCTGTAACTCAGTGGCCATTGAAAATTTCATTTTTGCATTCAATAAAATCGAAATAATTTTGAAGTACACCAATCATTTCTATCGCAAACTTCACGGCAACACTCTCTCAGCGTACAATCGCTTCATACTCAGGGCTTCTATTTTTTCACGTAGTGCACACTTAGCTCCTAGTGTTCTCTTTCTTCCTCACCCATGCAAGATCGCCTCTGTTAGTTTTTAATTCTTCTAACATAATTTTCATCTGTCCGTAAACTAAATGGTAGTGTCTACAATTTTGTTTCAAGAACTGATAAATGCCTTTATGAAGGATTGTTATTCGTTTTCTTAATCTCTTAGTTTTATACTTTGAGCCAGACGTTAAAACTAATGTATTTGTCCCTTTGATAGCATTATGAATGCTGGTGAAATAAATTCTAGTAATTGGCCATGTTCATATGGTTTGCTACTATTTTTTATTATTTTTTATGGCTAACGTTCTTTTATTCTTTACTAGGGATTTATTACACCATTTCAAGGTCAATAGTGAACAAATAGATATGGCCAGCGAAGACTCTTCATTTTACATCCCCTGCAAAGTGAAATACATGCAATAAGGGCTCCCTACCCCATAGCGCAGCCAAAGTGTAGGGTAAGGCAAATCAAATGCATGCGTTTTGAAAGGCTATTAGGAAAAGTAAAAGTAAAACAATACTTACAGAATCATTTGATGTTTCATTCGAATCAGTATAGAATGCCGTTTGTGGGCTAACTTTTTGAAGATGGTGGTGACCACACATGTCCAACCATCACCACCACAGCCGCAGCACGTGGTGCGATGTGAGTTTGCGAATTGTTCAACAGTTTTGAATAACTCATTTACGTTTGCTTGGATTCTACAGAATGATTTAATGCTTTCAAAATATCACAAAGTAATTATCATTCAATTTTATTAAAGCGTTTTTTAGGCTGGTTAAATATAGGCGCATGAACGTAAAAGGACTAGTCAGTTATTGAACGAAATGCGCTATTTTTACTCAATGCACTCACAGAAAACGTGGTGCGGGGGGCAATTTTATTATTAATCAAGATACATTTAACAGCATTCTAGTTCTAGGAAAAAACACCTGCACTAAATATCAATTCCATAAAGTTGAATTTTACAGAAGCCTAGAAGCGTTTTTGATTTAAGAACAATTGCGCGACATCTTCTTTATAGGAGAACCATTGCATCAAAAATATAGGACGTCTATCATTACTTGTAACGAAACAGCTTTACATTACTACGCTTTAAATTTTCTGTAAGAAATAACTCGCAGGTTTAATTAAACTGCAATCGCTCACTTATCCATATTTATAATAATGAATTAATGGTAAAATTAGAACGCAGATGCCTATGCGTCAATTTCTTAAGGTTACAATCCCAGTATTCTCAGCGTAGTTTTGCCATTATCATTAAATTTGTTTAGACCTCCCTAATGCACAACGAATTCGATCTCAAGAGCAAAGAAAGAGGACCAATCTGTTTGAATTTCAGGAAACGGGGAATCTATGAACAATGTGTGTTTCCACCCATGAAATCTTGGGCATAGAAACTGTATTTTAGGAAGAAAAAAACGAGAAAGCAAGAGAAGGGAAAGCAAATCAGTTATCAAGACTTTAAGATGCTATATGGGCAACAATGATAAAATTCCACAACAATCTAAAGCCGAGATAACCTAACAGCATCAGCTCTGAGGGCATCAGTCTTTCTAAGGGAGGATAAACAAACCTAACTAACGTGAACTTGTGCTTATCCTATGCCCGTTGTGGGCTTTCCGTACACCAATAGGTCAAGGTGAGCTTAAGGTGATGTATATGTTTGTGGCGAAAAAATAATCTTATAACGATCACTTTGTAAGATCCGTTATCCAGTGAAATAATGCGTGAGGGAATTTCAACATAATACTCAAGGTTACCCTTTACTGAAGTGAAGTCTTTATGTCCCCAGCAGACGCTTTTCTGCATTACTTGAATCACCGTACCATCCGTCCCATCCTTCAACTAATGGCCTGGCAGAGAGTATGGTACAAACGTTCAAGAAGACTAAACGGAAGCCAACGGAACTCCTGCGCCTAGCGCTGGACAGGTTCCTGTTCTACTATCGGGTAACACCCCACACGACAGTAGGTGTTACGCCCGCTGAGCTAATGTTAGGGAGGAGAGTTCGCTCTCGTCTTGATCTACTTTGGCCGTCAGTAGCAATGCGTCCAAAGTTGCTCAACGCCAGGACGCTCAGAGAGATACCACCCAGAATCTCGCTCGGTTGACATTCCGCCAGAGTCACCCGTGATGGTCCGTCAATACACTACGGGTTCCCCGTAATGGACTCCTGCTACCACCATTGAGAAAACGGGTCCGGTATCCTAGAAGTACCAACTGCAGGGAGGAGAGGTCGTTCGTCGACACCAGGACCAAGTTATTAACTGCTCAAACACCATCCACAAACCAACGGAGAAACATAGTGAAGAAACCGTGATGGTTCCACAACCTACTCGAAACCCATACCCGACACCTCCAACTAATGAACCTGACCCAGAGACACCATGAACCTGACCCAGAGATAGGCTATTAAAGTAGGCACTTTTAATAGTTCTGCTAGGCTAGGCAGAGAATATTACAGAAATGAAGGAAGAGAATTTAACACAGAGAAGGATCAACGTTCGTTCGAGGATAGAAACATAGATTACGTAGAAATATAAGACAGAAATGTTGATTTATAGCCTAGGATTCTGATTGATATTTGCTTTTGGTGATATTGCCAAATTCATGCTTGTGCATTCAACTCAAGCCAGCACTTTTTCTCACATCTATGAAAAACTAAAATGAGTAAATATCGCAATAACATTTGATCTCCTCGATCATTTTCAGTTACATAAAAGAAAAAAAACGATATTAAGGGCCTTCATTGAATATTTCACCCTTTCATGAAGAAAAACTCAAATGTGCGGCTAATTATTTGGATGAAATTAGTTAAAAAAAACAAATGTCACATGCTAAAATGATAGCACTTTAATTCGTCTCAAGTGTCATGTACATTCGAAGATCAAACTTAACGAATTTATTTTCCACAGAACTATGTTCTACACCAGTCTTTTTATATCTGTTGTAAGACCCAAAATTAATGTCTCCAATGAGTAGCATCAAGAGAACTTTTGAAATATATTCATGCGATATACTTCGTTTCTCGAGAAGAACTGAGTATTTAGTTTCAGTCGTTGAGAATAAATCACACCATATAATCCGAAAACATTAACTTTTTGCCGCACGAGTGTTGTATTACCTCGTAAAATACATTTACAAAGCTGTAGAGAAATTAAAAAAATAGATCGAATTTATCTGGCAATGAAATTAACCAATAAAGCGTCAAAATTTACCAATGACTCCAAACCAGAAGAAAAGCATACTCTCAGGAATCGGTGGCATTTTGATATTCCTGTATGAACGTGGGCTTGTAAATGAAGAAGAGATAACAAATGATTTCATTAATAGGATTATGTAAGGTTTTTATTAAATGAAGAAAACTGTTACAAGCAATGTGAATGCATTTTCATTAAAAACCTTGCTTGACCTGAGACCAAGAAAGAGGTGGAATAGGAGATAGAGCGCTGGTTATTGTCTGGAATAAGGGAAGCACCGTATAACGACACCCACCCTTGCTTGGGGTCGCAGATCTAGGAATGGCTGAAGGAATGTTTGTGTTACCAACTCAAGCTATCAGGTAGGCCCGTTAAAATGTCTGATAAATTGAATAAGAAAATAAACACTTTAACTGTGACGTGAGCAACCGGTGGTCACGGAGGGGAGTTCAATAAGGCTGCTGCGCGACCGGTAGTCACGAGCTTAATTTTCATAAATACCCAATCGAAATTAAATGCAGGCACGATCCATTCGTTGTGAGTTGTTTACAAAATTGATCAACTGAATTGACATTAATTCGAGTTGAATAATAAACTTCATTTCAATCCGTCGCAGTCGAAGTGTAAAAGGAGAAATTACAAACAAAAGGAAAAGTACATTTTAAAACTCTAGATAATTATATATAATTGGGCCACTCTAGGGCAAAATACGAAGTGAAAAGAACCTACATTTGCTAAAAAGTGAGACTAGGTATCCTTGACACGTTCAGCACGTTTCCGCGGCTGTTCACTATTGGTTTGGTTAGGTTGAAATCAGTAGCAGAATTTGGAAATCGACTTTACTGCTCGAATGCATTTTCATCCTTCCTAAGAAATTTGAAAATGCTATTGTGCGATAACATTTCACCTGGCTTGATAACAGATATTTTTTAAAAAACGATATTTTTCGATATTTAACAGATATTTCGATATTTAACGATATTCAACAGATATTTTTTTCCGTTTTTAAAAACGTCGCGGAAAAGATAAAATATTTATTTATACCGGTGCATGAATGAGCAATTTACTGAATAGTACACATGTATGACCCAATACGCAGGGAACCTGTTAATTAGGAGGAGTAACGATGAGCTTGAGAATTTTTTTGTGAATGGGCAGTTTTCGCCCGACAATCAGAAAGGATAGGTCGCGAAATGCTACATGTGCGCGTACAAGAATGGTCAATCGCGATCTTAACTACAGTGAGATCTTCGTATAACGCAGAAGTTTCGTTAAAAAAACTTTAGCGATTTGAATAAATAGAGACGAACAATATTAGATAAACTAACTAGCAAAGAAACCTCGTAAGTAAAAGCTTCATTCACTATTTAGTAATTTATGTTGCAATATGATTTAAAGAATTGATGTTAAATTCATGCATATAAAACATGTATCGTAGACATAAGTAGAGGTGAACATGCCTCACAATCCACCAAATGGTACAAATTGATCCTTTGTACATATTGATCATTAAATGGCAAGGAAAATGGATTAAGAAATGAGTTTAATCATAATTCGATAGATGAAGCTACGAAGAAGTTGTAATATATTTTGATCTAACTTGGTAGGAGATAATCAACGCTTGAAATGGGTCTGGGCGAGTTCTTAAGATATTGTTTGCAAGTTAACTCGATGATGCTAAATTGATCCAAAGTTTCTGCGTAATCAAAATATGCATATATACGTAAATATTTTGTATGATAAGCAGGAAAGGCATAAGATATACGTTGATGCGCTCTCAAAGGCGGTAAGGGAATAATAAACAGAAATAAATTCTTACTCACAGGGGGAGGGTGTTTGCTGATTTGCAAAAAAAAATTCATCTGTATCGTAATAGGAGGAGCGCAGTGGCCTTAAAAAAATCATTGGTTAGAGTTTCCCTTCTTGAAAATTTAAACAATTTTGCACATCGTATTCAGTGTTCTTACTGAAAACTGATGTCAGAATTAAAATTAACCGATTGAGCTTCTAAATAAGGCTTTAAGTGTTTAAAAATTTTAGCAAATAGATGGCCAAATTTTTATTAATTATTTATTATTGTATACCTTGTTATCTAAATGTCTTGTTTTTCTAACGTTTTCAAGTGCTAGTAATCGTTGTACAAAAGTCTGCGATCATCTATTTCCGTATTTCAATAACTGATAACAGTAAACGATGGTAAATTGTCTGGCCAATACCAACGTTTCTACAGCGTTATGGATAAAACTAGATGAAATTGTAATTCCATGTTTACTGCATAGTGATAGTGTATTAGCGTGTAATTCATGTGAGTATATTTTTGGAAAGTCACTCAGAGCGTATTATGTTCCAAATATGTAGTGTAGAGAATATGTCATGACTACGAGAACACAAGAAACCTAAGAAATACGGTTTTGAAGTTATAAGACAATTTTGGAACAAAATTTTATGAGTACCCGCTATCCGATACGATTTTAATTTTTTCGGATATTGTAGTGTATTGTTAGTGCTAGTATTGCATCTTATATTGGAATCGTCCCATTTGCAATATTGTTTGCATTTTGTGTAGAGGTGCACTTTCCCCCTTCAATCAGAAATTCCCTTGTTAATACAAGTTAGCGAATGGGACACACATCTAGTAACAAAGAATTTACTATCTACTTCTACAACAACTTTTAATTATGACTGTAAGCCTTGTGAGTACGTGCTTTTATTCACTGATGTTTGTGAGTTTAGAGAAAAACCCAAATCCAACACCTTAAAGTTTCTGAAATCCCCTACCCAAATAATGATTTCACAGGCCTTCAGGGAATATTTAAATCTCTCGCAACTGTTAGAAGGTACTATAATACTTATCTTCAAAAATACTTTTCCATACTTCAGTAACGAATTCGGTGCTATGCAATAAAATGCTATAGAAAGTGTGCAAAAAACGGCGTCACTTAGGAAGAACAAGGGTATTCTTACCTATTTTCAGGAGAGATAGGGAGTAGGCATGTTGGGTGTTTTGGGATGAAGCGTGGAGAGCTTCCGTAAACAGACCTTGTGGGTATAACTGAATGAATGATGTAAATTCAGTGCTATAGAAATTCAGGGGTATAACTAAGAGATTTAGAAACAGACATAATTATAAAATCTAAATCTTAATGCGAAAAAAATTTGGAGGTTTACAAGAGGGTTGCCGATCAGAGCGGGGGACAGCCGGGGTAGAGGGAGCGGGCTATTTTAGCGGCGTCGGGGGTATGAGAAGCCTTCAAGTAAAACTCTGACAGTGTAGCACACGTTCGTTATACTAACCAACGAGATATAATACCAGAATTAGTCAAATGGGAGGTACGTAATTAGTTAAAACTATAGAGTATCTCACGTAGGGAGTGAATAAAAATGGAAGAGATACAATGTACTATTATTGAACTTAAGTATAACCTAGACGTGATTAGCTTCACCGAAAGCTGGCTAGATGACTCAACAAAAGACATGATTAGATTTGAAAATTATCATAGTTACCATTCGCTACGAAAAAACAAGCGAGGCGGAGGCATCAGTACATACATATCTAACCACATAGACTCGAGAATCATAGCAAGTGCAACAACGAATCGGGATCACATAGAATCACTCTTTGTAGAACTGTCTAGAGATGGTAAACGAATTGTGCTTGGAACGGTGTATAGGCCTCCTTCAGCCTGTCCTATATCCTTCCTGGATGAGCTAAATCGTATTATTTCTCAGTTCAACAGGTCCTTATACAATGACA
>JACJUY010005010.1:29933-40841 GCA_014220935.1 Platorchestia sp. MABIK
CGTGCTACCAATTATTAGCAAGGTATTCGAGAAAATTGTGTATAAAAAAGTGTACTCGTATTTTGAACAAAAATCATTTCTCTATGATAAACAATACGGCTTTCGTTGTAAAAAATCAACAACACAGGCAATAATAAATCATTTACAATTCCTTTATTCAAATGTAGATGAAGGAAAGCCTGTCTTTTCTGTATTTCTTGACTTTCGAAAAGCATTCGATTGTGTGGACCATAACATATTACTCTCGAAACTACATTGTTACGGCATTCGAGGAGTTGCTCATGATTGGTTCAGATCATACCTAACAAATCGGAAGCAATACGTTGTCATTGACGACGCAAAATCGGATCCACTAACGATTAGCCATGGAGTTCAACAAGGATCTGTTCTTGGGCCTCTCCTATTTCTGATTTTTATCAATGATATTATTAAATCTACATCATTTTTCAAATTCATACTTTTTGCCGATGACAGTACGCTTTCTGCGGTCCTTCCGAACCAAAATCCCGCTATGATTGCGGAAAGTACAAATAATGAACTTCATAAGGTTTCATCGTGGCTTAAAGCTAATTAATTAAGCCTTAATATCGATAAAACAAAATATGTTACATTCTCATACAAGAAAAATATATCTCTCCCACGCATTAAAATTGGCGACGGTGAAATCGAAGAAACCAACTCATGTAAATTTCTGGGCATCATAATAGATAAACATCTGACGTTCAAAGAGCACATCGCTCATATTAGTTCTAAATTATCAAAATCCATCGGAATCCTGAATAAAGTAAAACATTTCCTGCCTGAATCAGCTTTACAAATGCTCTACCGAACGCTCATTTCACCATACTTGCAATACGGAATAGAAGCATGGCACGGAACTGATAAAAATAAAACAAATAAAATTTTTACTCTGCAAAAAAGAGCCATCAGAGTGGTAAAGAACCTAGACTACAATGCTCACACAAATGATTCATTCAAAACTTTACAAATACTTAAACTTTCGGATCTTTACAAAAACATTTAACCCGGAATAGAAGTAAATTCATACTTCCTTATTATTCTAAAGCCCGGTCGTAACACAGTATCCTCTTTGTTGGAACTAAAACTTGGAACTCAATACCTGAGGAGATCCGTGAAAGTAATTCTTACAAGGTATTCAAAAGAAATCTTGAGTCTCACATCCTATCAGAATACTAGTCGTGTAAGATCACCAAGTCAAATCTTGTCTCCCTCACGTCTGATCCTGATGATGTAATTTGCCACAGGAAATATCGCTGATCTTCAGTCTGCTCTTAAATCGTTTATCAAATATATTGTTGCATATAATCCATATGACCTACATCGTAAAATGAAACATCAAATTTCGAATTGATTATCTCATTGATCAGTCAAATGCGAAACTAGGTTAAGTGAATTAGGTTAACCTTTATTGTACACCTTAGAATAATGTGATGGTAGGATGCCCTAGAAGTCGCTGAACTTGTTCGGGCCTACAGGTAGCTATACGTAAATTTGATCATTGTACTAGACCTAAGTAACATTCTACCTCTGTAACACCTGTGGTAAATAAATTGTTTAAATTGTTCAAACAGAACGAAAGAAATATTTTGTGTATTTCAAATGTTGAGAAAATGTCGATTTTCACATTGTTACAAAGCGATGAGGATTGGTGACGCCATCTTGAATCATTTCAAAGTTGGGTACTTCGTTCAAGCTTCAGTTAATTCAGTGCTATTTTTCATTTATTTGTATTTATGCGGGAATGAGTCCTTTACTTTCAGTCGTAATTTAGTTCATTTTCTGAGACAAACAGGGGTTAAAATAAAATTAAAACCTAAATTCTGCAATGAATAAAAAAGTCAAAATGTTTGTTTTAAATCAAACGCGTATATCAGTGAAAAGAGTGAGTCTAAAGATATTTCATACATTTTCCTCAATAAGCTTTGTCCCCAGGTGGGAGGACTCTGAGAGAAAATCCCGCGAACAAAAACCCTTAGGTGTGTGAACAAAAAGTAACGCGAGAAGTCCCTCAAGTAGTACCGCAAGTAATGACAAATACCGAGCTTACAAACAAGGTGATGCAGCAGAGGCAACGTCGGGGCGAGAGATGACGAAGGGCAAGACGTAAAAAAGACCGTAAACAGCGAAAGAAACCTGACAGAGGCAGCATCGGATCGAGTGAACCGTGAAAGTAGGAGTGTTTAGATGATGTGAAGAGTAAAATCATTGCCTTATTTTGAAAATGAGTCATGAAAAAATGGTATTCCAGAGGCTATGCAAGAAAAATGCGGCCAACTAGTGCCCAAATTGCATTTAAAATAAGGCAGCAAGGCTTCGGTGCGAATGGCTGCTCTTACTTTGAAGAGTGTGCTTGGTGCGTAAATTATAATGTGGTGATCTAGATAGTACATTCCCAATTTCCATATTGTGCTGTGTTCAACTTTGTGTCTGGGATCTTGAAATTACTGCATTATTTTGTGGAGCGCTCATTCACAATTGTCTTTTTATTACACACGTGTTAACTTCCAATAAAATATTTGAATCATTCAGTTAGTCGAAATTATCCCCATGATAATCAAGCAATTGCAGAGTTGGATGAGTGCTCTCTATTTTTTATTTTTCTCTGTCTTTTATTTTCTTCCTTCTGTGTACAGTTCCTCTAATTTTTCCACTTCTTTCCAAAATATGAGAGTAATGCCAGGAAATCAGCTGCGCACGTCTGGCCTGCCTGTATTAATCCTTGGACCACACACATGTCATCAGGCGCATGAATTGGCGTAAGTGAATGCCTATAAGTGAATGTAAACAGACTCGTAGTATGGCTCGACCATTTGACTCGTGGTCAAATGCGTATGATCAGGAGTACGTGGCCTGGTGCATGTGATCAGGATTATGTGGTCAAGTGCATGTGATCCGACACGTGTGATCACACGTGATTAGTGGTCATGAGCAGCGTATGTGATCAGATGCTCGTGTGATCACCAGGTGCGTATGATCAAGTCTGTGAGATCATGGGCGTATGATCAGCTCATGTGGTGGCGCGTGAGTTGAGCTCGTGATCAGGCGGATGTGGTCAGACGCGCGTAGTCAGGCGAATGTCGGTGGGCAGGTGTGGTCTGACGGAAGAGGTTGGCTGCTAACGATTTTCGCATTTGTAAAGTTGTTCTCCAAGTTCCTACTTACCAGAAGCAGAGAGGTGAACTAACATTGAACACCTTCTTTTGCTAAGAGTGCTGCCAATGTTATATCGTTTATTTCAAATTTACTCACCAGTGCAGTTTGCGAAGGCTTAAATTCGAGCGTGATTACTCCGGAGCTAAACGCAGTGCACACGCGGAATTCTTTTAAAACGAACAAAATTCCTTACCTCTACTTGCAATATGTGTTTTTTTTTCGGTTCGTTTCCTAAAAGATGCTCGCATTGTGGTACTGAGGGACCTCAGTCCAGGGAAAGAAGTTCTGCTTGACCGAGTTGACCTGCAGCGCCGGTCGGACAATGGTGTTGCGAGCCAAGTCTCCATCATTTTACCGTTGAGAAATGCGTAGGTTCTCGTCTGCTAAGCTTTGCGCCCAAAGTAGAAGTTGCGACCTCGAAGCCATTGTATTATCTTTTGAAACTGTAGCTGCATGTCTCCTTTTTAAGCAAAAAATAATTCTCTTAAAAAATTAATTTTCAAAGAGAAAAATGGAAAGACTTTCTTGCCCAAAAGAATTGTTCAGGAGTCAGTCCTGTTCCGTCGATCTTGCACTTGTACAGCAGCCGTTGATCACCATGTTTCAAGTAAAGTTCAGTACGTGCGTAAAGTATTCCCCAATATCCACTAATAACATAATTCTGTCTAAGTTCGACCACAAAACACATCAACCGATCAAAACAGTAAATTATCAAAATCAGCTTATGACGAGCGAATGAAGAAAACTGTTGAAATTCAGAGCATTAAGAGCGAACAACTTTACGAGGAACACTGATGCAGAGTTGCCGGTCTTCCAATCAAGAGGACTTCAGAAGGAGACTCCGTCGTTCTCTGCTCAATTCGGACTTGCAAAAAGTTGAAATCGCACACCGTAACTTGCTGAGAAGGCGCGTAACTTTAAGACGAAACTTGGGCAATCCTCTGATGGCTGAGGATGCAGCGTTGAGCGGTGACTTCTCCTGACAAGCGGTGGCGTGTATGTCCACACTTCCAGGTCTAAGCTACGCACGAGGAACAAATAGAACTCTAAACTGAACAAAAAGTTTGAATTTACTATAAACGGGGCACAAGAAAAGCGTAGTTGTAGTAATGTCAGTTAGTTTGAATCACAAATCATTCAGTAATTAAAATTCCAAAATAAAAGTTTTTTCCTCTTTGGGAACGATTAGAAACCCGCAAGAACACTGAGACAGAATGTGCACAGTCAAAAAAATTGCCAACTCCCGTCTCGCTGCTCTCGAGTGCTGATCTGCAATGACCCTTGTCTTGACTGATTCAATTCTCCACTACAGACGTAGTGTGTCATTTCAATATCGAAAGCTGATTTATCTCTCGTAATGGTATGCAAGCGTTACAAGAAGTCTATCTATATAAAATATAATGACGCACATCTTTTGCTTGGCGATAACGCAAGTTTATTAAAAATTTTAAAGCGAAGAATAAAATTCTGAACATTTTTGGAACGTTTCGGGATAAATCCCATCATCAGCTAAAAACACGATAGGAAATAAATTTGATTAATTACAGATGCAAACGGTTCACAAGATAATAATAAATTAAGTAGGAAATTTAGTGACGTATGCATTTTAGAATCACTGCATATTTTAAAGGGTAGACCAGCTCTGAATGATACACCTAGTTCTCTTCCATTGTGCACACTATTTAATTTATTATTATCTCGTGAACCGTTTGTATCTGCAATTAATCAAATTTATTTCATATCGTGTTTTCACCTGATGATGGGATTTATCCCGAAACGTTCCAAAAGTGTTTAGAATTTTATTCTTCGCTTTTAAATTTTTAATAAACTTGCGTTATCGCCAAGCAAAAGATGTGCTTCATTATATTCGTCATAAATACGGTGAAGATGGCATTAAAACTTTTAAACAATACGAAAATAACCAAAAGAAGCTTGAAAAATGCTAACTTGATTTGGAATTTCTCACAAAGTGCAACGTTTTCAACGTCTTCCCTAAGTTCCTTCGTTGCAAGCTCTACAAGAGATGTCTTCAGTCGTCGAATTTCTCCGTACGGGGCAGTCGAAGTGACTCAGCCGTGAGATGCAGTACAAGCGACGTTGCTTGCGAGACCTCACTACCGCTGTTGGTCATACTGAAGATGCGCTACGAGATAGATTTTCGGTTATCGACGCGGCCATTATTCACCGGTTTATGCGATTTCACCTTAATGCATTCATAGAAACTACTAGAAGTACCCACTTTCTAAACTGTGTAATCTGGGTATCCGTAATGACTTGCAACCTTGTGTTCCAGAGAAAGTCGTATTCAATTTTAGTTCTACTGTTTTACCTCAGAGACTGAAATTCTTACTGTCCTTTGGCTTGGATTTTTGCCTACCAGTTTATAAGATTGATAATTTCAGGTTTTACTTGGGAATGGAAAAGCTAGCACTGTCACTGAAACGCTTCCAATGTGGGAACCGTGATGAATTTCTGGAAAGACTTAAAACAACTGCTAACAAATATTTTTCCAATTTTAAGCCTTTCAAAAATTTTACGGCAATTTTTTCAAAAGATGATATTAGGTCCTTGAAAGCGTTTTCCCAGAACAATGACATCGTTGTGTGTGAGCCAGACACGGGTCGTGGGGTTGTGATACTTGATAAAGCTCAATATACCGCTAGTTCATGGTCTATAATTTCCGATACATCCAAGTTACAAGAAATATTCGAACCTGTGTATAAATACTCCCTAAAAATTGAAGATAAAGTTAACAATTTCATCAGAAAATTAAAGAAAAACAACCTCATTGTTAAAGAAGTCTATGACTCTTTGTTTATTTCCGGTTCAGGCCCTGGGATATTGTATGGTCTCCCAAAAATTCATAAGCCTATCTTTTCTACTAATTTTCAATTTCGGCCCATATTTGCAGCGTTCAACAATCCTAGTTGTAAATTGGCAAAATTTCTTGTCCCAGTTCTCAAACCGTTGTCTATCAACGAATATACGATTGAAAATTCTCTCGGTTTTCTACTGAAATTTGCAATTTTAATTACGCAAACTATTTTTAAATGGCATCTTTTGACATTGAAAGCCTTTTTACCAATATACCACTCGCAGAAACTATTGATAGTTGTCTTTCTAAATTATTCACACGTAATTCTGGAGGGGTTTTGGGGCTAACGAGGTCGTAATTTAAGTCCCTTTTAGAATTGGCCGTTCATAATTCCTTTTTTCTGTTTGATGGTCGTCTTTTCCGTCAACTGGAGGGGTTGGGAATGGGGTTGCCGTTGGGGCCTACTTTTGCTAACATCTTCATGTGTAATTGGGAAAAAATCTGGTTAGATGACTGTCCTGCTGACTTTAAACCGTTGTTTTACAAGAGGTACGTTGATGATACTTTTTTGCTTCACAAAGAACAATCTCATGCTTCTCAATTTCTAGATTATCTGAATTCTAAGTATATTTCGATCAAATTAACGATGGATGGGGAGGCCAACAACAAAATTCTTTTCCTTGATTCTTTGGTTGGTAGAGTGAATGATAGATTTCAAACATCCGTTTATAGGAAAACAACGTTCTCTGGACTAGGTTTGAGTTTTTTAGTTTTTGTACCTTTAAATTCAAATTGAATAGCATCAAGATTCTTTTAAACCGTGCCTTCCTAATTTCATCCAATTTTACTGTAATGCATTTTGAGTTTTAAACTCTTAAGAAATTTTTCTTCAACAATGGATATCCGGTAACTTTAATAGAGTCCCAGTTGAAGCAGTTTTTGTCCAAAAAGCTTAATAGTCTTCCGTCCACCAATGACCCTACTGAAAAGCTTTACATATCTCGTCCATATTTCGGTGCTCAATCTGAGAAATTTAAAGAAGATCTAAAATCTCTGGTTCTTAAATTTTTCAACATTAAATTGCGTGTTTTTTTTGTCAACAACTTTTGTACTAGATCGTTTTTCAGTTTCAAGGAAAGACTTCCCGTTGCGATGCGATCATCAATTGTTTATGAATACAGTTGTGCACAGTGTGCATCCAGGTACATCGGTTGCACCGGTCGTACCCTAGGACAGAGGATCGCAGAGCATAGGGGAGTCAGTTACCGCACAGGATCAAGGCTAGGACAACCACTCCATTCTGTAATCCGTATTCACGCCGATAACTGTAATTCACTAATCGCAAATATTAATTTCTCAATCATAGGTCAAGGGTCAAATTTTAGTGACGTACGCATTTTAGAATCACTGCATATATCATAGGGTAGACCAGCTCTGAATGAAACATCTAGTTCTTTTCCATTGTGCATTTCTATTTAATTTATTATTATCTCTTGAACCGTTTGCATCTGTAATTAATCAAATTTATTTCATATCGTGTTTTCAGCTGATGATGGGATTTATCCCGAAACGTTCCAAAAATGTTTAGAATTTTATTCTTTGCTTTTAAAGTTTTAAGAAGTCTATCTTACGAAGAATATTCTCAAAGCAAAATAAGCATTTGCTACATGCATCAAATTTGCTAGTTATATTTTCGATGCATGAGTGATCCTCAAGGATGGAGGAGAGGGAAATGTGTGTTGACGTCCAATGCGTAGAAAAAAATATTTATGAAGGAAGGAACTATTTTGAAATTACTTTTTGTGCACGAGTTCAAACGAGCACAAACGTGTTAACTTTTATGATTGAGAAAGTGAGAAAAACAATTTTCCTTCTCCAATTGAAATTGAATAGCTTGTGAAAATCCGAGTGAGTGCAAATTGAGGTATTTGAAGCTTACAAGTTCAGGAGAATCATTCTGCCCCATAGGCAGCTGCTTTTTTGCAGGTGCACTAGAGATTCTCTCTCCATCATTGCCGTCATGGGTCGACCGAAAATGCAGTGCATAGCACTGCCTCAAACCTACCTTGTCTTTCCGCAATGAGTACAAGACTCAACGCGTCGTCTACAAAGAGGGGTTTTATCCAAACCTATACCAAAATACAACCCCTTCATCGGTGTTCAGCAACATAAAAATATAACTATTATCTTTCTCTAAAATCTTTGCTTACCTAGAGAATAAAATGCATTAATAATCCCATCCATTCTTTCCGTTAGCGGTTTCAGTGTATAACTTAACATTCTGTGTCAAGAATCTCAAAATTTTGACTTATTGCGACGTTGGCTACAAATTTCCCGAGAGTTTCAGAAAGTTTCTCGGCCAGGAATGGATGCCGTGGAAACATCAAAAGAGTGTTCGAAGAAACCAGCATTTAGGCTACGTGTTCCAGATGGAGTGCTGAACTTGTACAGAATATAGTTTTGGATTTTCTTAGAATTGAACCATAAATTCCACTTCCAGGCTGTGTCCTACCCGTTTACGTGCCGTTTTTCGTTTGAACTTGCATTGCAGAGAAAAACAAGTAATTAAGAAACTGTTAGTGGCTAATTATATTCAGTCTTCGGGAGCTTAATGTACTGTTAGCAGTCGAAAATTAGCGCATTATCAGCTATACTGCTCTGTAACCCTTGAATGAAAATGTAGCCAGCAAGAAATACATAAGATATGTTCTCGACAATTGTTAGGGTTATTTTTGGATAAGTTTGCAACCGGAAATGGAAATTGAACTGTTTACAATAATGGTGATCGTCGGCAAAAATGGCTAGACATGCACGCAAGACCCAAATTACAGCCAAAAAGTAAGTTCCACCACAATAACAATTTTTCGGGTGTTTGGCGAGGTACGAGAGGAATTATTTTTTATGTACATTTGTTGAACAGTCAGACGAATACTAATGAACTGTAATGCCTTGCTGCAAACACTAAATATACAGTAGAAGGAAACAAATATTCGATCGTCAAAAAATTCTCTCAAACTGAACTGACACAAATTAAAAAAATTGGCATTAAAATGCATAAAAGCAGAATATGTATGAAAAATCAAGAAAACTTATTCGTACAGAGAGTACATACATTTTTGTATTTATTAAGGGGAGAAAGTATTTATACAATTCAAAACACATACACGATCATATTACGATACTACTTTGTGGTAAATCCTTTATTTCCTTTCATAGCAATAACTCGATGTCTATATATTCTAATCAATGATTTGAACGTTTCTTAACAAATATTACCCCATCTTTAATGTATTTCTTCCTCATATCCTGGATGAATTTGAGATATTTTGATAGAAAATTAGCTTCCAACTAACTCCACAAATTCTCAGCAGAGTTTATGTTAGGGGACTGGCTTAGTTAATCTAGTTTACATGGGGATCATCAAGCTATTTCTTGGTAGATTTCATTGTTTACAAAACAGCTTTACCTTACAGGAAGATTTAATCTACTGGGAGCTCCAGGCTTGCCACTGAAACATCGAAGCTTGTGTTAAAAGTACCTTGGTATAGTTCTGCACACATTCTACCATCAATTATTTGTATACTGCCAGTATACCTTTGAGGAAAACATTCCCATACCATGATGCTACCTCCGTCAAACTTTATAGTGGAAGTTGTGCTCTTCAGCACAATGCAGTGTTGTTTTTTCTACATCTTTTTACGTAAATTTTGACCAAATAGTTATATGTGGTCCTATCCTTTTAATAGAACACTTTCCCAAAATATTTCAGATTTATTTATTTAGATATTCATGAGCAAATTTCAGTTGATCTCAATGGAGTTCACAGCTTGTATTGCAAAGATAAACAATTATGCCTAATACTGACAAATCCTATTGCAACACTGTGTGTAATCGTCAGATTTTTTCAAAACTCTCGGTGCATTTTCTCACAGATCTTGCAGATATCTTCTGTAACGCAACAGATCATCTACGGGTTTCTGCTGTTCCTTGACCCTCTTACCTAGACCAACTTACTGAAGCAATGATCGTAAACAGAATTTTAAGCGTTTCTGACATGTTCATGTGAGTCTCACCTGCTTTTCATTAATTAATCATCGTTTTTTGTTGTGTTTGAAAGCTTTTTGCTTTTAAACAATGATTGTAAGATGCTGCAGGCATCTCACAGTGCAGCATCTCACAGATGTTGCAGGCATCTGACATAACGCACCATGATTGTTCCGCTCTGTAAGATGACTCCATGGTGATGCAAGTATTTAGATACTGCTCACATCAGTTAATGAGGGCATTGCAGGAACAATCTAGAAAGTTCTGTACTACACTCTATCAATAAAGAGCACTTTAGGATTTTTTGTATACAGAAATAAATTGTACGAATGCCTTTTTATCATCATATGCAAGTATTTACATCCTTTTTATCGACAAATTTTCTTAATTTTTCTACACATTTTAACACAAACATTTTCCAGATTAGTTTTGTTTCAGTCCATCAGAAATTTGTTAAATAAAAAATTTCTTGGTGTACGAATATTCATTTCCTCCCACTGTAGCCATAAATGAAACTGCACAGTTTTGGCTTATCGCAAAGAATGATCAGCACAGTGCGCCTCTTTACGCGTCCGCAGGCAACCAGATCGATTCACTAACAAGTTCCGACTTTTGACTGAGAAACACTTCCTCATCCATCTTACATTCCAGATATTATTCCATCAAACTTTCATATTTTCTCGAGTTTGAACCAGGGTGGCGGAGTCGGAGTCGGGAGTCGGAGTCGCCGGAGTCGCATGTTTCAGGGTGGAGTCGGAGTCGGAGCCGCTTTTCTGAATGTGTGTGGAGTCGGAGTCGGAGTCGCTTTTTCGAATGTGGTGGAGTCAGAGTCGGAGTCGTTCATTCGGATGTGGTGGAGTCGAGGTTGGAGTAGC
>JACJUY010005010.1:42350-65437 GCA_014220935.1 Platorchestia sp. MABIK
CACTGCCTACTTTGCCTGCTCAGAAGACACCTGTCAGTAATATATATATAATAATGTACACGACCCGTCATAAATGACGGGATTCGATATTGTCGTTATATTAATCTTCCAGATGTGGATAAAATAATCCATCCTAATAGTAGCCAAGATTAAAATATTATCGTGCTTGCGCACTGATGAAACTCGTATCACAGATCCGATCATTAAGCATCCTTTCAGAGCGTGAAAGGGACAGACCAGCCTACAATTTTTTTTTGTTCAATACTGAATAGTACATTGTAATAACATAGAAGTTATGCACAGGAAATACCCAAATGTATCTATTCATTTATTTGTTCAAGGAGACACTTGGCATTTATTTGATAAGAATAATCAACGCTATATAGGGTGTTTTTATGCGGACAAATTTCAATCATAGGTGCAAAAACTCAAAATCAATCGATTTTCACGAATGATATAATGCCAAAACTCCTTGGTTTCCGAGTTATAAGGACTTAAAGAAACTTTTAAAATCAAAGTAGGATACCTCGTGCGCGCCAATGTTAACGCTAGTCTTGATAGTTCCGACTCTAACAAAGCAGTTTTTTATCATTTTTAAGATAAAACCTACAAGCATTTTACCATTGCAAAAAATTTGCAATTTTAATGTTCGTTAGGAAATTAACACTAAGTCATCAATGATAAACTTTAGTCGCTATTTCATTTAATTAATAAAAAGAGCAAACATCATTTAATGCTTAATAGCTTGAAACTGCAGGTACTTTTCATAACCGTAAAATGCTTGCAGTTCTCATTTTAAAAATATCTAAAACCTGTTTTAGTGGGGTAGGAACTATAAAGACTTCACCTTTACACTTTAAATTAATCTAAGTCAAGGTTAATTTAATCCTAGTCAAGAACAATTTAATCCAAGTCAAATTCAAATTAAACCAATCCTAAGTTGAGTTAAGAAATGACGTAATCACTCGTTAATTTGAGCGTTTTTTGTATAAAATATGCCTCTATTGTATGTAATGGGCAAAACAATCGTTTTTCATTTCAGCAAGGAATACATATAATTTCCGCCGGTGTCCGGTGTAGCGATCTAAAGACAAGCCGTTGTAAAATGTGGTAAGTATCCAGTATCAGGAGGCAGAATGTGATTCAGATCTATGAGCGGTGTAAAAGATACAAGTCAATTATAGAAACTTCTTATTATGCTACTCACTAAAGTTGTTTTAGAATTCTACATTTATGGGAGTGTGTATTCATTAAAATATCTATGTTCAAAAGGTAATTCTATGTTACACACACACACATATAGAAGTATCGAGGAATTATTTACACTCAAATAGAAATTTATATGCGTGAAATTTCACTTTTTCACATGTATGCAATCATATAAACATGCTACTACAAAAGATTATAAGTGGACGATTTGTATATCTAATCCAAAAAAATATAGCAACGAAATCATTCTTTCGCTCGTCCAAACGATTTTCGTAAAAACAAGTTAAAATTTTTTCATCGACATAGATGATATATTTGCCTTGGCTTGTTAATTTGAAAGGATGGCACCAATTTTATTGCTATTGCAGGAATGTATGAGTGTAGTAGGCCTAATGTACGCCTATAAATTGTATTCAAACGGAATCGTACATACGTACTCAGTGAATCGCATTTGTATATTTCTCTTAAAGATTAAATCTACATAACGTCCAATAGTAATCTCACGTATTCGCATGTATGTGATTTCATTCATGTGATAAAATGAAATTTCATGCATGTAAATCTCTAAATGCGAATAAATAAATCCCCGATACTGCTATGTGTAACATAAAATGACCTTTTGAACATAAATATTTGAATGAATGCATACTACCATTAACGTAGAATTTTAAAATAACTTCAATGAGGACAACACAAAGCGAACTGGTTTTATTTTATATTTGACTGGTATCTTTCACGTCGGTCAAAGATCTGAATCACACTCTGCCTCCTGATGCTGGATACCTAGCATATTTTACGACAGCTTGTCTTTAGATTGTAAGGCTATTTGTAACACAGGCGAAAGTTTTATGTATTCCTCGCTGAAAGGAAAAACGATTGTGTAGCTCATCACATCCAATAGAAGCATATTAAATGCAAAAAACGGTCTAATTAACGAGTGATCGTGACAATTCTTAACTCAACTTAGAGTTAGATTAATTTGAACTTGACGTGGATTAATTTGAACTTGACGGATTAAATTGAACTTGACTTGGATTAAAATGAACCTGACTTGGATTAAATTGAACTTGACTTGGATTAATTTGAAGTGAAAAAGTTAGCGCTAACATTGGCGCGAACGTGGTATCATACTTTAGGTTTCAAAGTTTCTTCAGGTCCTTATTTTTCCAAAACTAAGGAGTTTTGGGCATTTCATCATTCGTGAAATTGATTCATTTTGCGAAAAAATATCCTATAGATTTAAAATGAAACGCTAGGTCTCTCCATCAATTTCAATAAAAATTTGCGTTTTTGTGTGTAATTTCCCCTGTATTATTACAATGGGAATCAGCTTGATCATTCAAAAGATATAAAAACCTGGCATATGCTCACTTTTATTTTTATGTAAAATTTTTGCCAAAAAAATTGAATCTATTGTTGGGAAAATGCAGCTTATCGTGGTAAAAAGGCATGGCAAATTTGTTCAAAATTTTTTTGCTAATAATAATTTGAAATATAACACCCAGTTGTTGCTTGCTTGGTTGGTGTGTGCGCCTGTGACGTTCATAAGGATGCTTAACGGCCGTATCTGTGATACAAGTTTCACCAGTGCACAAGTACAAGAAGATTTTAATGGCGGGCACTATTAGGGTGGATCTATTTGTTTGTCATCAATATCTTGCAACTTTTTTGAAGGAAACTATCGAATCCCGTCATTTATGAAAAATCGTGAACACTAGTAGATATATATTGGTAAAATTTGATTTTTAACATTCTATTGCCAATTTAAAAGTCGTTCGTCCATAACGATCATACTAACCATTTGTACAGGTTGCAACACTTGCAAACAGTAGTATTCATCTAATAAATTGTGATTAGGTGGAGTCGGAATCGGAGTCGCAAAATTCTAAAAAGGTGGAGTCGGAGTCGGAGTCGCAAAATTCTTGAAAGGTGGAGTCGGAGTCGCAAAATTCTGGAAAGGTGGAGTCGGAGTCGGAGTCGCAAAATTCTGGAAAGGTGGAGTCGGAGTCGCAAAATTTTGAAAAGGCGGAGTCGGAGTCGCAAATTTATTCCTCCGACTCCGCAACCCTGGTTTGAACTACCATCTCAAAAAAAAAAGATCAATCCAAAAATAATTTGAAGCTCTGTTTATGAATCTAAACACACAGATTTCTATGAGAAACGCATAAGAAAATTCGCAATTTATAAAGATGGTGATTATACACGGTACGAGGGCTTTTTTTAGAACATGTCGTCTTTAGTTCATTACACTCTTAAATCATTTATAACATAAGTTTTTCATTTCAGATTATTCATTCAGAGTAAGATATTAACACCTAAAATGAAAAGACATGCCGTTACATTTCCTTAAACTGCAAAACGTAGCGATTTTGAAATCAGTAACTTTCTATACGCTGCTAGATCTTTTCTTGAAATGGTTCGGTGGGGGCTAGAGGAAAATAATGGTAATGATTCCCTGCAGCAAAAAGAAAAAACATTCTCACCTTTTCACAAAGCTATTGTAACCCAAGACTGATTATAAGAGAATTTTTACGATCACGTGACCCCTAACATGTGCTCGTCAAACTCACCAGACTTAAATCCTGTGGATTATTAGGGGTGGTGTGTCGTTGAAAGGGAGAAAAATTGGCATTCTGATAATACCATAGGTTAACTGAAGGCTGCAATTGTACAGGCGAATTCTGAAATGAATTAGGACTCCTCAATGTCAGCTTGTTAAAGGCTTCGGACCCGAATAGAAGAATTCATTGAAGCCAAAGATGGTTTCGTAGAATAATTTGTTAGAGAAGTATCACCAAGGATAATTGAATAAATTTGATTTAAAAACAGGTATACATTTTTTGCTAAAACAATTTTGTGTGTTTAAAATGCTGAAACTGCCATCAAATAGTCCTCGAACGCTGTATTGATGATTACATCCTTTCAGGTTGGCATGTATTTAATACACTTACACGTAAGTAAACAACGAGAAGGACTAATGGTACGACCTGAGGTTGTGAATCATTATTTTACTGGTTCATTTCATGATTTTACCAACTCTCGACCGTAATTTTACGTTCGATGACCTCTACTTATTTCAAGTAATAACTTAGTTTAATCCTAAATCAATACTGTTATGGCTTTAAGCCATTCTTTCGTTCACTCAAAACTAAAAATTTTGACTCACATGTTGATTTTAATGGAATATGACATTACCTTTCAGAAATATACCTATCTAAATTCTAATAGCGAGTTCACAAGGGTTGGGTATATTTCGCGTCATTTACGTTCAAGCGTAAGCTCACATTCTGTAGTTAGGCTAATCTACCACTACGCACGCGATCGCCGCTTTACTACATCGTACTCGCGCTGAGCAAGATACGAACTGGTGGCACTACGCTTGTTTCACACACCAATCTTCCCATCTGAGATTTGCGGCATTCTCTCTAGACTCTTATCTACATTTCAGTATCTGATAGCAATACACAGATTGTTTCTGTACTTAGGTAAGAAATAGTGGCAAATTTGAAAAATCATAAAAACGTAAGTTGATAAACTCCTAGGGAAATTATGCTAAGCGAATAATTTTAAAATAAATTTCAAGTCATGAACCAAAGCAGTCCATATCTTACCAATAATTGTATGTAGTCAATACTAAAATGAATGTTTCAGGATTTTGACCCATCAATAGCTGTGAAATCTTTAAATTACACAGAGAATTGCCAAAATATTTATTAAATCCGCTTGGTCATTAGGGGGCCTCAGAAGGGGACCTAGGGGACCGTCTGGGTAAAATTCAAGTCCGTCATTTTCCAATCGATTTTTCTGAAATTTTCACCATAAGTGTAAAATAATGCAACGATCTATTTTGAATTCGAATGTTTTTTGTAATCTTATTAGAAAATTGAATTTTTTTACAAAAAAACTGCAAAACAGATTATTTTGGAAATTGTTTCTCTCTTCAATTTTGAAGTTAGAGAACCAGTGACATATCTTTTAGATAACTAAATGCATTATCTAAAGAAACATTGAAGCGAAACTTCGATATTTTGATTGTTGAATTTTGAGATTTAAAAAAAATGCATTTGTTTTAATTTTGAAATTTTATATGTTATAATTTTCGAACTAAACCGTTTTTCGAAAAAAAACATACACAAATTTTTAAGTTTTTAAAGCCCTATCGATTGATATATCTGGGACTACTGTACCTTTAAAACTGTGGGAGAAGTATCATTTCAAACGTCAAGTTTAAGTTATCAGGAGAGCCTGACAAACTCGTTACCTGGCCGTGTAATGACGTAAATGACTGGCCTTCCACAAGCTATAGCAGACGAACAAACACACTTACAAAGCAGTGAAGCATATCGTTAGATTCAGAAAAAAATCCCTATAACTCACGCTAAAAATCAGAAAATTGATCGTTTTTGGATTTTGGGGTGCCCCCCCCCCCCCCTCAATTGGCTGGCCTTTCGTAAGCTGTAGCAGACGAACGAAACACAAAGAATAAAAGCTTGCCGTTAGATTCGTGAGAAAATTTTATAAAGCATGAGCTAATAAACAAAAATTAGGATTTTCGGATTTTGAGACAACTCAGGGTGCTGTGCACATATGTTTCAGATGCATAATTTTTCAATTGATGCACATCAGTTATTGTGATGATGTAATTTGAGATGCGACTTATATCTTTAGTTGTGATGACATTTGGTTAAGTCACATTGTTATATTTTTATTAATACGGGGTTACTTTTCAACGGCCTCGCCATGATATCAATCGATTTATAGCTGCCACCACTCGTGGAATAAGGGAAAATTGAATAATTGTTATGATATCAAAATGAATGAACTAATAATAATTGGTAGCGTGTTGTCATGCCTCGTCTCATATTTTCAGAACACAGGTATTGATAAACTTGTAACCAAGACGGAGATTTACTTATAAAGAATAAATTTAACGTACTTGACAATTCGACACTAGTGAATAACTATTTTTTATACATATAGATATTGAAACAAAACATCGCTGACTATATCAAAATGAAACTACGACCTAAAGATATCGATTGAAATGGTTGGATTGACAATGGTGACCGAATGACAAGAGAAACTCATCTTTTGGTTGAAGAGATGCGAGGAGGTCCCTCAGACGCCGATACTGGAATGCAAGCTAGGTACTTCGGTATAATATGAGGAGGAACATGCCGTCCTGTTCGTAGGAAATTGGCTTTCGCCGATGTCAGGCGTTTAAAAAATTTAATATTGGTACACGAAATCAGTTGGTTGGTGTACGGGCGTTTGTACAGCTATTTTTGATTTAGGTATGATAAATGTTTATAACACTAGTGCCGACACCCAAAGGGCGCGGCTAAAGGATTGAACGACACAGTTCTTGCTTGTATGACGTTTGGTGCTCTACTGACTGAGTTCCCTCTACTGAACGCAGACAACCCTCCACCTTGCATTCTCGATTGAGCGACGTTCTATCGAATTATGAAAGTCATCCTAACGTACATGGAAATATGCCTAGTTGAATCAATAACCTATAAATGAATTCCTATTGTGAAATACTTACTAATATACAATAAATATTCCTATGAATAGAAGAATTACATATTCAAAGATGTTTCGGCAGCGATCGTTAGAAGGTCTGAGCCTGCTCGATGAGGGATCTCGATGTGACGTGTTCGAGACAGTGACGCCGTGTATCGGAGATCTGTCCAGATGTTAGGCTTCTCGAATATTCGCAGAATGGGCACACTTGCATCCATAGATAATTCGCGATGAAATATCTCTTCAAGTACAATGATCGACGCAGTTCTTTTTGGAGAATCGAAGTGAATACGTAGGCTTGTCGTAGCACTCGAAGTATTCCAGAGCACAAAAAATTTACTGGACGCGAGATATGATGAATCATATCAGGGAGTCAACTCAGCGATTTTTGATTTGTAGACCGGTTTTTCTGTAATTTGCCCAGTATATGTAATTAAAAAAAACAAATTTTGATCATAAAACTTTTTCGAGTCTGGCCTTGGTTTTTGAGAAAATAGAAAATATTTCTTACATAATTTTCTCGGACATTTCAAAAGAATAGAAGTCAATGCGTTTTCATGCTAGAGCAAAATCAAAAACAGTTTTGTAATCCTTGTAAAATTTCTAACAAAAGAATGACTCCACATTTTTCAATTTTTAAATTCAATTTTTATATCACAGTTTCAAGTGATGAAAAATTGATTTTTTGATCACAGTTAGAGATCGAAAATTGAATATCAAAAGAACATGAAAAGAAAAATGAATAATCCTGAGCCATGCTTTTGTTAGAAATATTACAAGGATTCCAAAATTGTCTTTGGTTTTGTTCTAGCATGAAAACTCATTGACTTCTATTTTTTATTAAATTTCCGAGAAAATTTAATAATAAATGAAATTTCCCATTTTCTTATAAACTAAGGCCAAATTCGAAAAAGTTACAGGAGTAAAATTTTTTGTACTGGGGAAATTTCAGAACAACGGGTTAAAAAAATCACTGAGTTGTCCCCTTAAGCCGTTCACTACAAACAATCTACTGAAAATTCTCTTTCATTAATTGAGCATCTATCAAAATGTGATAATTCTGAAAAAGATTTCATGACCTCATCAGGTAGGAAATCATTCACATGCTTTGAATGTTGGGCTAACGTGGTTCTCACTCAAAACTTTATTAGAGCTTCGTGTACTTATTTGTTTATATTTCAATTTAAATTGTACAACCAACGAAATAACGTGACTAGTCGGGAGATTGATTTTTTGAAAAAATCCTTATTGATTGTTTGTAAGTTGAATCTGATACGATCTATTGTACATATATGATTTATCAGTATTATTTGGTCATAGTTACTGGAGGGCATTGGTCTTGGCATGTGATTACCACTTAATTCCTCTTATGCTAATATATTCATGTGTCCCCATGAGAAAATGTGGTTGGATGATTATCCATCAGACTATTGGCCAAGAGTTTATTAGAGACATTGTATATTTGTAGACGATACATTTGTTCTTTTTGGAAATCATTCACATGCTTCTTAGATTTTACAATGTTTGAACTTCCAACATTTTTCATAAAATTTACTGTGGAATGCGACAGTAATGGCAAACTTACAGCTTTAGATGCCCTACTTAACAGAAGATATAAAAAATTAGAAGCCTATGTGTACTGTGCATCAGTGTTTTTCAGGTTCGGGATCGAGTTTTTCCAGTGTTTGTGTTTTCAGTTTGAAGGTCATGGTATTAGAGCGCTTTGTTTCAGGTAATTTGGATTGGATTTTTTGAGTACATTCTTCACAGATTAGATTATACGTATATTAGTTTAAGCCTCCCTAACCGTTAAAAATAAGAGCATTTCGAAGAGAGGAATGAGGAAGGCACCATTTAGTGAAGAGATAAGCGAACGCGAAATTTAAGCAGAAGTGACATAGAAACAATAAGTTGAGAAAAATGTTTATGAAACAAGATGAGTGTTGAAGAAGAAAGTAGTAGGTGCTGAAAAGCAGGACAGCAGGGAACCGAAAAAAGGTGGTCCTTAACGTAACAAAAACATTTTATTTCAAGAAAAGAAGGCCTACTTAATTCTCAGCTGGGGCATTCGCATATTTTCCCCTGGGAATGCTAATTCTCATAGATGCAATAGTTGTATTCCCCTGAGGGGCGCATTCTTCACATCTAACGGCTATCCTCCTACAATGATCAATGACAAGATCGAAAACTTTAAAATGAGAAGCACAATTTTCCTTATTCTGTCCTAAGAACTTCCTTTTTAGGATGAGTAAACTTCCCTATTTAGGTACACGGTTAGAGTAGCTGAAACGTGAATTGTTGTCGTTCACATCGTCTTTCCTTCGCATGTCTGTAGTTAAGTTGTGTTACTCGGCTAATTCAATATTGGTTTATTCTTTCAGAATAAGGATAAAGTTTATCTGCGTGTACGTTTTTGCCTGGTCTACAAATAAAGTTGTGAGCAGCGTGTTTCGACGTATGTTGGCTTTACAACTCTAAAATTACGAGTCAGATATGCGGAACACGTCGAAATAGGTGCTAGAACTGGAGCATGACTTTGCATTCCCGCCCGCTTTTCCATTAGATCTCATGCATAAAACCAGTGTGATGTAAAGTTTCCGATTTGGATTGTGCCATTTTAGGCTCAAATCACAATATAAAAAAGTAAGAATTTACGAGTCCCTTTTCATACACAAGATCATACCCAATCTTGATGATGTCCAGAGTGTGCATCTCTTGTTTATGGTTCTTCAACTGCAGCCTGAGGGAGCGCTCTATCATTTGCATTGGAATTGCATTCTGCTGTGCCATTCATCATAGTCTCTCATTGGTTTTTAGCTCTTAGTGTATGGTAGTCTTAAGGGAAACTGTAGGTGAAACCTGCCTCGTCATATTTAATCATGTGTGGAATTATTTAGTCAATATTTTTTAAATTCTTTGTAAATTTTGCAGATCATACAGCTGATGATAGGCCGAAGCTCGAAACGTTCAATTTAGGATTGAATCCATACAAAATAAAATAAAATGTGAAGTGAATTAGTTTTTGCTTTCAACTTTTTATTTGAATGTAAGTTCATATATTACCTATTCATGGAATCCATTCAGTGTGCTAGGGACTTTCGAGAATAGCTTTGGTAAAACATTGAACAAATATATTTTAGAAAACATTCAAATATTTGAATGAACGTTTGTAGGGAAACAATTCATTGATTTTATAAACCAGTGATTTTCAGTGATTTTATAAACCCATTATCCCATGAAACCACCTTCAGCTTCAATGACTCAAAATGAGCCTGTGACCGATTTCCTCACCTTATTAGGGAAACGAGGACCCGAAACCGCTAAATTATGACCCGACGATCCATACTTGCTGTGGATATTATCTAGACAATGGCGGCCTTCGGTGAAGCTATGATATTGCAAGGGTAACAAATAAATTTCTTTTCCACGGCGCTCTACACGTGGTGGTCTTGGAGGGGTAAAATCTGGCTAGTTTTGAGGCAATGTGTGTATTGTGTGTCTGACGATTATTCTTGAGTTATTAGGGGTAATAGAATGTCTCACACTCATTCGTAGGCTTCTGAGGCTATGTAAGAACGTGTTAAGTCCTCTTGAAAAACCTTTGGCTTTCCACTTCGTGCTTCATCAATCCAAGGCATACATGTTTCCAGTACCTCAATTTTTCTAGCAGCTTCAACTCCACAACTTTGCAGAAAAGAGTAAAAGGCATCACTTGACTTTCGTTACTCTCCTCTCCTATAATCATCATAGTTACTGGAAATTTGATGTACGTGAATCTGTGTAAATAAGGCAGAACTGCCAATATCTACCAGTTTTGTGTTAAACTTTTGATCCTGGTAATATTGCATTGACAAATTTGTAGCATTCAGATCCTTACTGGTATCAGATCACTGTAGTTTGTATGTATAACGAACTTAGGATATTATCTTGTGATTATTGCTGTCGTTTCATATCTTGAGTTGGGAGGATCATTTCTCAATGATACCGTACAAAATAAGATTCGTAGAAAATTTAAGGTGTAGTAAATTTAAATTGAAATGACCCCAAATTAGAATAAAAACAGAATGACAATACAGAGTATCTTAAAATGACATAGAAACAGCTAAGAGATTAATCATAGCAATTCGGTAACATTTTCCGAGTCGTGTCCTTTTTTCAGTAATAAATTTGCTGTTTATTTTGGCAACGTATCATTTGGTATCATTATTAGTTTACTGCAAATTGTCAGATTTTGTTCAAAATCGATGTCCAAAGTCTTTATTCAGCAAAAAATTGTGAGGCTGCTTTCAATATTGCAAACATTATCAATCTTCATCCCATTCTTAATTTATTTGCAGAGCTCAAAAATCTTTTAACTAATCAGTTCTTAATTTTTGAAAGTTGCATTAAAGCGATTCTGAATAACACAAGAAATTCTGGCACGTTCAAACATCCTTGAGCAAACAGATACTGTTTGCTATTGTTACCTGTAACTAAGTTAATGAAACTGTTAATATTAAGTCACTAAAATGATCGTAAGCTGATCACTTGCTGAGGCTATTCAAGTCTCATGTCCATGTACCTGCCAATCATAGCTCGCGGAGACTCGAAAACTTCGCACAACAACTGTGTGGCAACGCAAAGCAAGGCACCCACTCTATGCCCCTTGTCCTACAGCGTTGCGATGGCTGGCAGGACTGTCTCGGCAGGGCGAGTAGCTGCTCTGTGGCGCTGTTGACAACCTTCGATATACGAGCTCGTAAATCTGCAGCTGCCGCAGCGGCCGGGTCGACAAGCTCATGATGCTGAGAAACAACGCCGAGTTACACCACGACACATGAGGTTACAGGCCACGCTAGAGGTTATGGCTTACACGCTGCCTTGAAAGGTTTAAGGTTCCAGATTGTGCTGGTCTAAGGTTGGAGGAGGAGGGGATTGAGAAAATCAGCTCCGATCACAAAAGCTTATCACCGTCTTTTACCGCAAATTTTGGTTTGAGAGAAAAACTGATTGTAGCACGTAAATCATGTTTCCAGACAGTAATCGGGGTTTGTCCTTCAAAAGCGAGCAGAGGGTGAGTCACCAGTAAATGGGAAACTTTGTTTTTACAAAGGTGTTGAGACGGTGATCAACGAGAGTGAAGAGTTCAGCACGTTCTCAGACACTATGCTTTTACTTTCAAGCACGAAAAAAATCATCCAAGACAAGAGGAAATACGGAACTGAGGGTGGATGGCTCATACTGTGTAAGGGTGGAGGTTTCATGTACCATCACGAAAGGCTCGTGCAAAGACAGAATGTGTAGGAGCTCACCAGCGAGAGTGAAGAGGAGCGTTGCCAGCAGCGCGGCCTGGTGATGGCGGCAGCGGCCCGCCATGGCGAGCACGGCGCCCAGCACCAGCAGCACGCACGAACACAGCAGAAACGGTGTGCTAATTCTGCATAACGAACATAACATCTCAACTCCCTAGTAGCGCGTGAAGAACTCGAATAGTTTCATTCTCTGATCAATTTACAGGAAAATAGACTGAAGCGTGGGTTATTCTCACACCCGATGATGTGAATGAAATTTTCGTTTAGACACATATCATCCCTGATTTTACGCTTTTCTTACATGCGAGCTCATTCAAGCGAATTCAATCATTTATTTTTCGGAAATCATCAAATGACCGTCATTTCCAAGAGTGCAAAATATTTATATCTATGATATTAAAGATTGTCATTTCCACGAGTGCAAAATAATATTAGAATTGACCCTGTCTCTTCCTTTAGAAGAAGGATGGGGGAGACAGTCCGGTTAAAGATAAAAAACATGACTGATTTATCCTACAAACACTTTTTCAACAGAAGCATGCCAGTGATTTGCATTGCAGAGATTTGCACCTCTGTCTTATTCCCATCCCAACATTGTATGATATGAGTTATGCGAGACGCACACATGCATACTTCCCGAGCCAGAATGCGCGAAACAAGTTTAGGTCTCGGTCGAGCAGCGTCAAAGAATGAGTGCCTCCTATGAGTTCTACTCCCCTGACGCTCCTAGCAGCGTTATTTCATTATTCTCTTTAGACACATCTCTTCACCTCCTCTCACTCCTTCACTTCAGTTATTTGCGTGTGAAGAAAAAAAACTTCTCTTGTTTAATATTTGTTGCCTTCTAATGTAATGTAATTAATTTTTTTTGTCCTATCGGCTGCTCAGAAAATAAACCAACTGAAAAAAACTGCAAGCTGCAAACAAATTTAAGCTTATTATTTTACACATAAGGAACGTTAAAGATAAAAACACACGTTGTGTGTGTGTGTGTGTGTGTGTGTGTGTGTGTGTGTGTGTGCATAGTGTGTTTTGCTGTTGTATCTTAATTAGCGTGTACATGTGTGCTTGTGTGAATTAGGAGTATGCTATTGTTTGAGGATGAATGAAAAAATTAGGCTTTTTAGACATTTAGGTAGGTTTGTGGAATATATATATGATTTTTGTTTTGTAAAATAGACAAATTATTTTTATCTTTTCTACCGTTTCAGCACTGATGATGGAATTTTAATTCCGAAACGTTTGCAATAAATGTAATGTTCGTTTTTACTCTGGTTCTTCTTTTTATTCTACGAATAAGATTCTCGAAGAATCGCCCTATTGGAAATATAAGGAACGTTTAAGTTAGGAATGCTTGGAAAAACAACGAAAATTTGACTTGAAGTTGAATTTTGGTGATGATTCTTCAAACAACGATGAAACAACTCTCAATTTCAGGCTAGCTTAGTGATGGAATATTCCTCCACGTTCACTGGAAGCTCTTCTTCTTTCTCTATCTTGAAAAATAAGAAGCCTTAGCGTTCTTCGATAACGTGAAACTGTTTTGATTGTGCAATGTGGCGTTCATTTTCCTGTGATGAATTTGTTCATTTAATAGCGATATTCAGATGGTTGTCCAGTGAGTTGTGCGCACGATCAACTCTTTTAAAATTGACACGTGAAATTCAATAATTTTTAACTGTCAGTTTCTTTCTCGTCTTTTGTTAGAAATCTACTGTTCTATCATAAAATTTGGACTTTTTCCTAGTCCTTTTGCAGAAATTATTGATATTTCAGCGCACACTTCCCCTGCTTTTCCCCCCTGATCCCTCAGAGGTAATTATAGGCATTACCTCCGACGTTTTACGTCTTCTCCCGTACCTGATCCTGGCAACGACGGTGAGCGTGAGGGGCGTGGGCCCAGGCAGTCCCCAAGTGCGCTCGCTGGCCCGGGCCGTCACGTAGCTGATGGGGGCGCAGCGCGGAGCCAGCAAGACTGCCAGAAGAAATTTGGCAAAATGAAGACATAACTTGATATGTCACTGTAAAGCTGTAGACGTAATTCACAATATTTGTGGCGCACCTGCAGTGACGACAGAAGGTAGCGTGGAATGGCGCTTGGTTCTTAAGATGTTAAAAATTTTACACGGATAATTTTTTCTCGTTCGGGTTAACTTATTACCTGCTTCAGTAAAGCAGACGTGGGTGTCAGTCAATTTTGACAGCGAACTGATTCCGAAAATCAAATCGACCTCTTAGTTTTCATAATTCCAGAGTGCAAATATAGGTCTTTACCCATGGAATTTTGATTTTATTATACAGTTTACAGTTTTGATGAGTTAGCTGAAACTGTTGTTGCAAGTTGTGAAGTCTAAGGTTCTTGTATGAGTACTCCTTTTAACCGGACTTCGTTGATAGCTGTACACTTTGTGTTTCCAGGTTTTGTTTTTATGAGCTTTCCAAGTCAAAACCAACAACGTAGTATGGTCTTATATGTATACTACAACACAAAGGCATTCGAAGTCCTAGTGACATGAAATGTAGCTTTACACTAACGCCCCCAACCGGAGCAGTAAATGCAGAAACACCTTTACCACCACCAAATTTTTTTCCCGTCAAATATGTGATTTACAGGGTGGCCCAAAAGTGCCTTCACCATTTTGAGCATTTCTTACACGACAATCATTACAGCTATAGAAATTGATTACTTGTGAAATGAAAGAAAAATTTTCAAGTGGCATTATTCAAATATAATTTCCTTCAAATGTTCTCTATTATTATTTAAACACAAATATATTCTACGGACAGTGTTTTCCATGACTTTTTTACAAGTATCTAAAGTCATTTTGTTGATTTCTTCGATGATGCTATTTTTTAACTTATGGAGAGTATTAGACATATTGATCTGCCGCAACACTCAATGAAACACTTCGAATTACAAGTACATACATGTTGAATTACACATACTAAAATCTGCTGCAACACTCAATGAAACACATTGAATTACACATGCATTTTGTAATGATTTCGGTCTGCCATCTGCCAGAGCGTTCTTTGTCTCTGAATCTCTTAATCTTGAAATCATTGCAATAATGCAATGTTGGGAAAGCCTTTGTTGATTAAATCTTCTTACGAAGTCCCTCAGTACAGCAACTAACGATCCATTGTGAAATAAATAACTTTTCACTATCTTTGCTCGTTGGGTTTGCTGTATTTCGTTTTTTTTAGAGTGAAATAACTATTTAAATTTTGATTACAAAATATGCTCCAAATCCGTATCATCGATACAGGATAAAACTTGAAGATTTTCTTTCGTTTCGCAGGTAACGTATTTTAAAAGGTGTGTTACTTGCCATGTAATAAATATTCAAAATGGTGAAGTGACTATTGTGTCACCTTGTATAATTCATGGTTCTACTGCTCAAAACATAACGACCGCGTTCAGTGATAACCAAAGTGAATCCTGCATCTTCTTCTAATTTGAGGGCTAAATTGCAAGTTATTGGCAGTGTCTGTCAGGTCGTACTTAATGTGGCTCGTTATCTTGCTGTGCGTGGACTCTGCAGGGCGTGCATCTCTTGAATGTACGAGGCGACGTCATTAGTTTCACGAAGACTTAATTGGCAAGATCAATTGTAGACCTGCGCTCTCCAGCAGCAATTGACTTCATCTGCTGCTGAACCGCCGCCACCCACAGATTTCCTCCTCTTCCAGCCATACACGCTCCACCCGAAAATCTACACTATCCGTGCAAAACGGCCTTTAGGTGCACGTTCGTGACACACAGATACGAGCTCTGCACAAGTCACACGAAATCTAGCTCTGTTTTTTTCTGTGCATTGATATCCAGAATCTCAAACTCCAGCGCTGTACACACGCCACCGGATAGAAGCAGGTGCCGTGTTCAATACCATTATCATGCTCCTTTACCATGCTATGGTGAAGGAGTCGCTCAATGTGCGTGGTGTCGGGCACTGAACAACGGCAGCGAGCTCAGCTGCCTCCTGTACTCAATCTCTCCACATCTCCCCCAACCACTCAAACTTGGCTCTACTCTCTACACCGCCAACTCCTCAAACTTTTGCTTTGCTCGCCACAGCATCAGCCCTTTAAACTTTGCTTTGCTCGCAGTATAACTTCAAACTTTGCTTTGCTTGCCACAGCACCAGCCTCTCAAACTTCAAACTTTGTTTTGCTCACCACAACACCAGCCCCGTAAACTTACGTAGCTGAGCTCACCACACTGCAAGCCACTCAAACTTTGCTGAGCTCGCCACACCGCCAGAGGTTTAATTAGGAACTACCAGCAAATGCAGGGCAAAGCTGCAGCTCGCTCAGCAATTTTGCAGAACTTTTATGTGACCCAGAAAAATACAAATTACTGTGAAAACCTTTCCGTCTTAATGAACTCTTTAATTAACGTTTTTCAGCTTATTTTCATGAGTGCAATAATTCCATACATTGTTCATGGTCTAGAATTTCAGTAACTTACCATAATGAATGCAACACATGTAAGAAACGAAATCAAATGGTGAAACAAATTTCTACACTTGAAATGTGAACGAGGGTTACATTTGCAGAGGCGGAGAGAAATCTGCAATTATCAAAGCGATGGAAAAATGATTGCGACGCAATTTAGCTTTTTTAAACACAAAATAATTTTATCAGATACAGAGTGGATATATACGTATCAATGATACATCCACTATCACACACATGAACGACAAGAGGCACGTGAGTTGTGAGGCTCCTCAGTACACGTGTCGCTCGATGTTAACAGAATGTGTTCTCCAGCCCAAGTTCTTTGTTGCATGAATTATTTTTGAAAATAGAAAAAAACTTACTTGCTTTGTCAGTAATGGGGTCCAAACTGAAGTCTACTGCTTGAGAGGTGAATCGAACACGCCTTCATTTTATGTATAGTGTGTTTCATTAGCGGCACAAACCGTAGATCTGCACTTGTCTCAATTAATTATTTCTTAATACAGCAAAATTCAGTATGCGTCATATCCGACTCAACATGCAGTGAAGGGCTAGCGCACTTAGGGTGGTCACGAGCATCTCTAGTCAGGAGCAGAAGCTCGCCGCAATCGTGCACTTTTTGAGCCACGTTTGTCAGGTGTGCAGGTGAACTATACCATGTTGGATGATGGCTGAGGGCTTGACATTTAAATTGTATTTGTACAAAGTTAACCTCCATTCTTCACGAGTCAAAGCTTGCACCTGCTTGCTTCGCAGTACGCATGAAGGCACGGGTTAGGCGTGTCTATTGAGTCTTGCTAGTAGTGGGCTGAAATTTGGAGCAACAAATTCCCACCTGAGAAAAGGAGGCAGGCGCGCATGCGCTGTCTGGCTCGTGCAATTCGTGATATGTTGGGCAGGGGAGCGTTGTTCCTCAAATTATTCTTTTCAGAGGAAATTCATGAAAAATAGATGTCTTCGCACGGTACGCCTTTGGTTTTAACAATTACCTACAATAATACTGATGTCACCGCAGGCAGAGATGAAATGCTGCTTGTTTCACTGTGCGAATCTCAACAACTGCTTAAAGCATATGCGCGATTTATTCAAAACATGAACAACAACACCGAAAAATTTTCAATCCTAAGCTGAGTAGAGCAGTTAAAACATGAGAGAAGAGAATTCACCTAAATTGATGGACGAGATGTTGACGGAAGGACAAACGCTCCAAAGGCCGAGCCTGAACGCGGCTGTCGAGATGCTGGCGAGGTCATCCGGCCTCTCATGCGAGTCGTGATCGTCCTGGTAGAGGTCCGCCACTTCGTCTGAGGCTAGATTGCCAGGCCATGTCTTTTGAGACGCTGTCGTCCCAATGTTGTCATGGGCTGCCGGCTTAGAAAAACGAGTGTTCTGTACTCCAACTTTGGCGTTGGTTGGGGCTGGATGCGGCCAATTGCCTGCGTCTGCGCTGGGCAGCCACGTCTTTTGTTGGGTGGGGTAAGACTGTGATGGGCCTTCATCTTCATAATGGAAAATCTGGGATGGGTTCTCTGTAGGATAATAAATCTGTGGAGGAGCGTTTTCTGGACGCTTCAAGGGGATAGAGCGTCCCGGGGCCAGCCCTTCGAAGACTGAGGCCAGCTGGTGCTGAGGTCCCAAGTGTGCGCTGATTGGAGGGCTGCTTGGGTACGAACTCGCTGCCGCCACGTCGTAATGATCATTGGAACGCTTTGTTTCATCGACGCCAGAATGAAAACTGTATACGCCCAATTCCTTCCCATTTCGTTCGTGAGAATTCAACTTCTTCTGAATTCTGCTTTTATGGCTGAATGGATTTATCCACTCTGATATATTAACACCCCTATATATTATGTCGCTATTTTCTTCAACAATTACATACGTGTTCTCACCAGCACGAAAATCATTCTCGAGGACTTTCATGGAGGAATGGTCGTTATCACTGACGTCTCTTTTGAAGTGAACAGTATTAGTTTTACTTGGCAGATTATTACTAATGTTCCACGAGTGAGTAATTTTATTCATTTTAAATGGACCAACTAGTGAGAAGTGAAATAGTGGCAGAGCGGATCGATATGAAATTCTTCTTCCAGTGCGGGATCTATAGACCAGACTGTTTTCGAGATCTCTTGACCCTCCAAATGAAACGTGAGGCTTCTGAGTTAAAGGAAGCGGCTTTTGGTCGTCAAACGAAGTAAATGTAGACGTGTGATTATTGTGCGTAGATTGTAGAGCTGTCCGACCGTCAAGTAAATCAAAGGGTACAGGATTAGCAATTGAAGCTTTCAAAAATTTCTGACCATCGAGCGATGTAGATGATGACATATGATCTCTGGATGTAGACGCCTGGAGCATCTGATTATCAAATGCTGATGTCTGGTCAGGTTGTGGATGAGGTTGCTGGGGAAAGAGATTTGAAGGTCTGTGCCTGAGGTGGACGGGGTAATCCATGTCTGCGTAATAGGGATATGGGTCGTCCAGCACGAGGGGTTCAGTCGTGGAGGCCCAGTGAGGGGAGATGAGGGCAGCCAGCAGGAAGGCCAAGGCGGAGAGAGAGCACCAAAGGCCGCCTATGCCGGCACACCACACTAATGCACCCATCGTCGCAAGATTCGTTGCCCGCGTCACGAGTAGGCTCGTTACCTATAAAAAATAAAGGGCATCATTACTCACAAATTGGAGGATCATGAAAATTTACAACTACTCAAAAATAATAGGAAGTAGTTTGTTTTCTTTTCAGTGTTAGAAAATGAATATCAGGCTTCATGAAATTGTTTACGTAATCATCTTTCAACAAATGAAAACCTGGCCATCAGTGCAGTAATTAAATACTGGTGGATAATGGCTGTGAAATTGAATTGAAACAAGCGAAGCAAAATTTATTCGGGAAAGTATTCGGGAGAAATTCTGAAAATTGGGTTTGTAAGAAAAACAGCGCTGCTTTTAAACGAAGAACCCAATCAACTGACGTATGGGAGAGGTTACAGCAACGGCGTTGAAATGTTCCTAAGTATGCTGAAGAGTGAAAACGCCGTAAAATAGTAAGATCTTAAAACGAAATGTTTCGCTTCTGTCGAACAGCCAGGACTTTCATGACATGGACCTGCTAACAAGACAATGATCCGTGACCATGAGGCGGGATGGAAGCTGGCGACAAGCAGTGATTGTCAAGCTATATCCCCTCCTTGGCCGCAGCGTTTCTGAGCCCTCCAACAATGATGCTATTTGATGGCACTTTTGGCTAGATAGTGATATCACAACTGACTGTTCAATAAAGTTTAAGACAATTCTGTTCAGCAACTGAGCTGCGTCATAATATCTCTGACGTGTGGAATTAATTGGACACTAAATCTCAATCGCAAGAAATATTATGGAAGCGAAATGCTGGCGCTAGCAATCTCCGTTCTCCCATCGAGGAGGACAGCTCGATGAAGCGGCTGACGAGCCGTAGCAATGCGCAGTTTTGTTGCAGCGGGCCTCACAGCGACATGAAAGGCGCGCCGATATGAATGCAAATTCTCTCTACGCATTTAAATGCATTTTAAAGGAGGCAATTGTTCGCTTGTTGTGATTGCCCACTTCAACTCTAGCACTTCAATTTTTTTATATACGCGTAACTATCTTCATGATAGGTTCAATGAAGAAAATAATAATTAAGACTAATAATCTTTTATAACTCTCAATTTTCTGGCTCAACATATTTCACTTCAATTGCGTAAGAAAACAATGAGAGACAGTGTAGAGGCCGACCTAATGCACGGCTTCAGGCCACTCTTTGTTTCATAGTGGTTCAGTAAAATGTGTCCACAAAGCTTCAAATTTTTAGATGTTGAAAGCTATTCTCCATCTGCCGACAGCGATTAACTGCAGCCCGACGGCGCGCTGGCCAAGCCGTTCCGGCTGGCCGTCCAAATCAATTGCTCGCTCCCAGTCTAGCAAAAGAATGACTCGCTCGGAGCGTTCTGCATTTGTGCTTAATTTGATGGCCGGCAGATAAATTGCTCTCTGACCAGCTCGCAGGAGACCATTTGAGCAAAAAATCCCTAGGAATCTCGCCAAGCGATGGTGTCCGGGATACACATGAAGTCAAGAGGGTTGGAGGGCGTGAAAATTAAATTGAATAGCAGCTCAAAAAGGGAAAATAAAGCAATTTGACCAGTCCTCCGAGAGCCATAAAATGCTAACCGTTATCATCCATCAACAGACCAATTCACAGCGCTGGAAAACTGTAGATTTCCTGAGTTTTGTAAGTCGTCTGCAAGGCAGGAGTTGCTGCGATGAAGCCAGCTTTTGAAAGACAACACTTGGGCTTTTCTAGCTTTCATCACGCTTCTACTTGCCTCTAACGCTGTGTTGTGGTACATAATTGCATATGCTTCCTCTTGCTACAAGAAATTGCCAAAAAAATTCAAGCGTAAGTGTAGAAATATCTAAAGCACCTATATTCCACTTATAAACAAGGCTTAATCGTAAATCCCAGCTCTGATATTCGAGTGATATCTAAAACGTTGACATCGTACCAGGTCAACATTTTCACTTTATTAAAAAAAACTTTGACGTTAGCAGGATCTCACTAACTGGAGGAAACAAGTAGCAGCTGAGCGCTTGGGGCCAAATTTCCAAACAAAATAATGTGGTGGTGGCTGCACAGCTGGCAGCAATACGGAGACGCACCACACCAGTCCACAAGTATCACTGAATATCGGGCAATTTTGTGAGGTAGTCGGACGCCCAGTGATTTGGAATGGATAAGCCAAGTCGACTTACACAAGCTTACGCTGCCAGCTGTACCGCGAACTCGGCATATATATTTTTCTAAAATCCCACAGCTGGAAGCTCTCACGCTCTTCTTAGCCATCGTACCTGACAACGTGTGAGCACCGTACCTGACAACTGGGGAGCATCGTACCTGATAACTGAAGAACATCATACCAGACCAACGGTGAGCACTGTATCTGACAACTGAAGAATATCATACCTGACAACTGGTACTTTACAACTGGTCTAAGTACTTTACAATGTTCATGACATCTGGTGAGTAACATACCTGTCGACGGCTCACCTCTGGGTTGATTGCTACGAAGACTCCGCTGGTAGCTCAGCTGGAGATCGCGCGAGTAACGAGGATGTGCAGGCGCGTCTGTAAAGAGAGATAAGCAACGAGGTCAGTCCGTGGGAGTGTCGCATGTGCCACCCACACATGCAGCTAAGCGAAACTCGGCCCGCCGTCGCAGCCAAGACTTTTTGTTGTCCAGCAACTGTCAGACTCAATTGCAGAGGTACTGTGTCTCGAGGCAGTCCTGCAGAGTTACCTAGTACAGGCAGTCCTGCAGGGTTACCGTGTGCAGGCAGTCCTGCAGTGTTACCTAGTGCAGGTAGTTCTGTAAGGTTACCTAGTGCAGGCAGTCCTGCAGGGTTACTGTGTGCAGGCAGTCCTGAAGGGTTACTGAGTGCAGGCAGTCCTGCAGGGTTACCTAGTGCAGGCAGTCCTGCAGGGTTACCTAGTGCAGGCAGTCATACAGAGTTACACAGTGCAGGCAGTGCTGCAGGGTTACCATCTGCAGGCGGTCCTGCAGGGTTACCGCGTGCAGGCGGTCCTGCAGGTTTACCGAGTCCAGGCAGTCCTGCAAGGTTATCGAGTCCAGGTAATCCTGCAGAGTTACTGTATTCCAATCTTTTCCTATCTCTTTGTCGCGTATGTTATACCTCTTCAAATGACACTCTTCTCTCCTCGCAAGATTGTTTTACATCTTCAGTAAGGATAATTCAAAACAGAGTACAATTTTGTCACATAATTCTAGAAAAATATGTACAAGTTAAAAGACCAATTTAGATACCATTGGCATGAATTAGGAGTTGCGTATATGAGTTGCGTAGCTGCGTATATTTGCTTACACGAGAGAATGAAGCGACCGTACGCATTAGGTTCAACAGACCAATAAAAAAATAATAAAATTGGATGCTTGTTGTTTGTCAATAGTGTCTAAATACAGGGTGTCCGACGCTTTTGTTGCCAAACTTTAACATAAGGTAGCGATCGTCGAAATGAACACTTTTTATTCTATTAAGGTATGGTCTAAAATGCTTAGTTAAAGAGTTACAAGGGCTTGAAGTTGGACAGTTATTAAAAATAATTCGTACACTCTCTTGCGGAGACGAATCCAAGGCGGCAAACTGCGGCACATCAGTGGCAAGGATACGAAATGAGAAGTTAGGGAAGTATGTGAAACATTCATTATTATTAATTAACATTAACTTTTTAATGTTGTGAAATGGAAAAAGCATTTTCGACAGTAATTATTATGAGCACAACAAACGAAACCGTAAACTTGGTTACATGTTTACAAGAGTTGTTCAAAATGTCGCCCATTTGTTTCGATGCAGGCGTTCAAACGCCTCTCCAATGAATGGCGAACGCGAGCAAAGACACCAGGAGTTTCACGATTCCTTTCCGAGGCTTCAACAATCCTACCCATCAGGTCCTCTTCGGATTGAATCGGTGTTTCACACACTAAACGTTTCATTTGCCCCCAGAAAAAGTAATCTAGGGGCGTAATATCAGGAGATCTTGGTGGCCACGCGAAGGGACCGCCACGGCCTATC
>JACJUY010005010.1:65491-76507 GCA_014220935.1 Platorchestia sp. MABIK
CACATGTGCAGGTTGTGGAGATTAAGTATTCCTTCTCGAGTAAATGACGCTTCGTCTGTGAATAAGATTCGTGATGGGAAACGAGGTTGTTAATCTGTTTTCTGTTGAAACCACCTCGCAAATTCAACACGACGTTCGAAATCTTCACCGTGCAATTCCTGCACACGCTGAAAGTGAAATGGATGTTGACCACTGTTATGTGGTACTTGCCACACAGTAGTTTTGCTTAAATGTAAAGCACGTGCACAAGAACGAGTGCTTGAAGTAGGATTGTTTCGAAAATATTCTGACATTTTCCACCTTGTCTGGATCTGCTACTCTCCTTTGGCGTCTTCCTTCAGGTCGTGGTCTGTGAAATGATCCGTATACACGTAATCTCCGGTGTATGGCTATGAATGTTTGACCCTATGGAACATGTCTGTTAGGATGCCTTTCTGCGTATATTCGAACAACCTCCATAGAATTTCCATTTGCTGCACCATACACTAGGTGCATATCCGCTAATTCAGCATTGGATACTCCCTCCATTGCCGGTGAACATTTGCAGCCGAAGAAGTACTAACAGTAAACTAACTAATCTTTGATGTCGAGGAGCACTCAGAATCTGGGATGAAAAGTAACTTCACGTGTTTGTAACTTTTTAACTAAGCATTTTAGACCATACCTTAATAGAATAAAAAGTGTTCATTTCGACGATCGCTACCTTATGTTAAAGTTTGGCAACAAAAGTGTCGGACACCCTGTATATCAAAATTCTATGTGAAAAATTTCATAAGTATACTAGCTATGCCATACTCCCGGTGAAGTGAAGCGGCCTTACACATGTTGAGGGTTGCGCACACGCTCGAGTGGGTGACGGATCGCTTATATGTACTCTGGGCGCTTCAATGGAAGGTTGCAGAATGCAGATGCTTTCTGGTCTACCGCAGTGAGGCAAATGACGATTTTAACCGTCTCATCCTTTTGGCACTTGTCAAACAGAGATACGTAGTATGAATTTTCAGCATGGCTTTTGAAATTTATGTTGAGGCATTTATCATTCTCCACGAGAGTTTAAATGCAATTCGCGCAATATGAATTGCGTTACGAGATTTTTCCTAATATGTGTATGCATCAATCGAAAAATTATTCTCTACTGATCACAATGAAATTTCTTTTAGTTGAGACAGGATATATTTTGAATTGAATCGTACACAGAAATATTTATTTATTCGTTATAATAAAGCGAAGTCGGAGTGAGGTAACAATATGGTTGAAGGTCGATGAAAGCGAAGTTGGTATATAGGAGAGTGGTCGGGAAGCGTCCTGTTGGGGCATTAATAAATACATAAGTTGGGCAAGTAATTTCATTTTAAGATAGGACAAATAATAATCAATTTAATAATAATGCAAAAAGGGTAGAGGGGTCACATAAATTATTTGGCCAGGAAACACGGAAAATGTGGACAGAGGCTGGGAAATGAAGGCCGCCAGAAGCCGTGAAAAAATTGGGGGAGGCAGAGTGACTCTACTGGACACTGACGAGGTCGCTGTGTGTTGTGATATTCCTTGCTGCGTTAAGTGCAAAAATTACAATGTAGGGATAAGATATCTCTACGAGATAGCGGGATGTAAGAGTATGAGTACAAAGCTACGTGATAAATGTACAGTAATTTAAGAAAGAGCACCGAATAATTTATGGCCAAAATTTGGTTTTAGATTCTGTGGCTCAAATATGTCCATTTTTGAAGTTTTTTATAGCGTATAAAGTACTACACACCATTTGAAAAGCAGCGAGGTTAGGTAAGCTTAATTTACACTTTCGAAGACACTCAACGTTGTATGCTGATAAAATAACATATAGGTAATCGGTTGATTTCTTGGACATCTCAGTTGAAAATGTGTCTTCAAATGAATACTCATTGAGGTATTCAAGGCTCCTACGCCCCTGTAGGCTGGAACCATTTTATTATTAGAGAGTTAGGAATCGAAATAGGAACTGAATGTGTGTTAGTGAATCATGAAGCAAGAGTGCGTGTATTAGAAATGTATGTAGATGAAGACGAGTTCGATATTGATACCGATCACTGTAGTCTCGTTGTTAAGTATCAAGGATGTAGAAAAACAAAGGTGATTAGGAACATGACCATTATTGTAGAAAACTTGTATATGATAGCAGCTTACTTAGGGAAAGTTAGTAATGAGCTGACTAAACTTAACTGGAAGAGGAATAAAAATGGGAATGACTAATTATTGGATTAGTAAAATTAAATGGAAGTACGGTAAAAACAAAATGCTTTGTACATCAGTGTATATATCTGATGATGTGTCCCTCAATTTAATGACATGTTAATTATATTTTTAGAACCAATGGGTTGGTGAAAAATTTAAAAGCGTACGCTTATGTATTTTGAAATTCTATTTTCGGTGCTGAGGTAACGAACGGTTAAAATGTAAAATATGACAAAATGACACTAAATAAAATATATTTGTCTCTGAAACCTAAAAAAATTTATTTTCTTACACTCATGGACATAATAGACGCACGCACACACATCCACTCACACAATACACACTCATCCAAAAACGCACGCACAGGATTACGTCAGGTGGAGCAGGAGATGATTAATTTGACGGCATTAGTGTTTTAATAAGATTAACTTTATGAGTGATAATGAGTAGGGACTCTTAAATTCTAAAATCTTGTTCACTATTTGCTCTGCACAAGGTTTAAAAATTAGTTATTTTGAATGGATGGTTGAAATTTTCACAATTAATGATCTCTATAATTGCTGAATAGGATGGGTAGGCAAAGATACGAGCAGTTCTGTGAGAAATTCATGAATGTTGACTGTGTCAGATCAACCATTACTATGTAAAACTGCGTGCAGTAGTCACACTTGCAAAAAAGAAGACATATCTTAACTAGACACTTCCAATCGTTCCTTGAATAAAAAAGATGCATTCTTACAACTATTTTTATGAAACACTCTGATATCTATTGAAGAATTAAACCTATGGACCATTCTCTCCTATTTCTTCAATCCAGTGCGAGTATTAAAGCACTAAGAAAGGGAAGCTCAATGTTCAACGCTTGCTGTGCTACGCTAGGTATGACATCAGGTGGACAAAGTGCTTTCTAGAAATATTTTTTTAGAGGATTGTAAATAAAAAAATTTGGATGCTTGTTGTTTGTCAATAGTGTCTAAATTTATCCAAATTCAATGTGAAAAATTTCATAAGTATACTTGCTATGCCATACTCCCGGTGAAGTAAAGTGGCCTTACATAATTTTATATACATGTACATGTTCTTTGAACATGAAACGAAAGCAATTCGTATAAAGGCCAATAAAAGATGTTTTCCTGTAAACAGCAGGGATCAGCTTCAAATTCATTTTTCAACAAGAGAACATCTAAGAAAGGTGTCAGGTTGTTTCGTTCTATTTTCACGATAAATTTGATTTGTGAATCGAAAGCGTTGATGTAATGAGAAAACATTTTCACTCCGACTTCAGAACGGAAAAAATATGTATTTTATCCAAATCTCTTCGGTAAAACGGGCTTAAATGACTTTGAATAAAGGTTGAGAAATTACATTCCTAGGTGAGCTAAGAAAGAGTTCGCTATAAGAGATGAGAGGCTTGAACCCATTTCCGGTAAACTTTTTCGCCGAAACGTGCATGATATTAGCCACCCATTAGAGAAGCCATACTTGGGCGGCTAAAATCATTGAAATACAGGCGGAAAAAGTAACTGGGCTTCTAGCAAATTAATTTGCTGGTCAGATTTACCATCGAATCTGAAAAATGACAAAAATTCACAGACGTACACAGAAATAATTTGCTCAATGGAGGTAAAGCGAATGCAAAAATCAGTGACACAGTACCTGACGTGCACTGCAGTAAATTGTAATACAACGTGCCTCGTAGGAGGGACTCTCCGGCAGTGAAACTCTGAAAACTTGACATGAGGCTACGCTAATTAAATGTAAAACCACCTTACAGATAAAGCATATAAGTAAATGCAGTGTTTTCTTCCGATAACATCACACGGGTCATTTCATTCACGTAGTTACTTTTTAGTTGGATCCGGGTAACCAATGGAAATTATCACATCTTCAAGTATTACGAAGACGATTGTAAAACCTAATCTTTTAAATACAGAAATGTGCGCAGAGAGGATTTCAATGTGTGGGTTTGTGAAAATAAGAACAGGGTGACACATAAAACGGGAACTTTTCAACAATCCAATAAAACCAAGTACAGGGTGACACATAAAACGGGAACTTTTCAACAATCCAATAAAACCAAGAGTAATGGAAGAAAATATCTCATTTGTAGAAATTGAAACCGTAAAACATGCCTTTTGAGAAACGGTGATGGAATTTTAATTCTTTAAAGATAACGTCCCGTAGATGACACGTCCTCTTTTACGAATGCTTGTTTGAAATCTGCTGTTGAGATTCCTCAGTGACCGCTGCAGCATCTTAGCTGGGATACTGCAAATTTCATCCTGAATTCTCTTTTTTATTTCATCAAGAGTTCTTGGTCGAGTCATGTACGCCTTACTTTTGAGACAGCCCCCCAAGAAAAATCACAAACGTACAACTCAAACGATCTAGCTAGGGGTCCAGGGGAAGTTACCGAATCTTGAGATCACACGGTTGCCGAACAATTCTCGCACAGCCACGATTCGGCATTGCATTTACAGAGCTTACTCGGTAATCAATTTTTCTGTTCTGAAACATATAAAGAGAGAGAGATATATACACAGGGTGTTAGTGGAACTCTTAGTACAAACTTCGGCTACTGGTAGAAAATACAAATTTAAACACTTTTTCATCAGTGAAAAATATCGAAAAACGCTTAGTTCTTTAATTATTGGGCTTAGAAGTTTTTAATGCATCGCTACAAGAACACAACAGCAATTTCGCAACAGACAGGAATAAGGGAAATATAGGGAATTAGAATGAACAAGTGTTGTCAGAATCGAACATGTTTTATTTACAGTTTAAAACATTAATTCACAGATTCAGGAAATTTCAAGAAATTCCTAGTCAACGTTAGCGACTCCTGGTGAGAAGCGTATGTGTATCTTTTGTCAGTTAGCACCGTGGCACTGAAGTGGTAAGATGTATCGCCTTACAAATGCACAAATGGCAGACATGCATTTCACTTATGGTGCTGATAATGGTAATGCGAGACGTGCCGCGAGAATCTATCACGAACGTTACCCTAATCGAGAAGTCTCTGATCATCGATTATTCACTGCTTTGCACCGAAGATTGACGGAAACCGGCAGTTTTAGTGTAAACAGAGTAGACGTTGGTCGCCCAATAAATTATCATCGAGAGCAAAAAGTGTTGGAACATTTCCGTAGAAACCCGCGAACGAGCACCCGTGCCGCAGCAGCATCTTTGGGTATTCGTGACCATAGTACAGTGTGGCATGTATTGAACCGGAATAATTATTCGTATCACTTCCAGAGAGTCCAGGGTCTCCTTCCCGTTGATTATGGTCCTCGTGAGCGATTCGCGCAGAGGTTTTTAGATCGGGGGGTAGAAGATGCCAATTGTGCAGTGTGTGTTGTTTACGGATGATGCAACCTTCAACCGAGATGGAATTTTTGATTTTCATAACTTACACTCATGGCAGCAGAACAACCTTCATGTCACCCATGAACGTCATCACCAACATCGCCACACTGTCAATGTTTGGGCAGGTATCGTGCACAATCAACTCATTGGTCCATAAATTCTGCCAGAACGTCTTACTGGAGATGTGTACGAAATCTTTCTTGAAGAAGTCCTTCCTGGTTTATTGGAAAATGTGCCTTTAGGTATTCGTTGACGACTTTGGTTTCAACACGATGGAGCTCCGGCACATTATGCTCTAAATGTGCGACGGTTCCTTGACCAACAATTTCCAAGTCGATGGATTGGTCGTGGTGGTGCTGTGTCCTGGCCACCGAGATCACCTGATTTGACTCCGTTAGATTTTTTCTTATGGGGGCACTTGAAATCTCTGATTTATGCGACACCTGTGGAGTCGGAAGAAGACCTTGTCGCTCGAATTGCAGTCGCTGCTGGAGATATCGCTGCCAACCCAGGAATGTTTGGCAACGTACGCAACTCACTTCGACGAAGGTGTCGTGCGTCTATCGATGTTAATGGTCGAAATTTTGAACACCTACTTTGATGCGTTACTTTCTATTATTTATTAAAGACCTCATGTTAATTAACGTTTTTCATTACCCTCGTGTGTTATTATTGAACATTAGTGCATGTGGTTAACTAGGATCGCCGTGAGTTCTTGAAGCGCAGCATTAAAAACTGCTAAGCCCCATAATTAAAAAACTAAGCGTTTGTCGATATTTTTTCACTGATGAAAAAGTGTTTAAATTTGTATTTTCTACTAGTAGCCGAAGTTTGTACCAAGAGTTCCACCAAAACGCTTTATATACATAAAATCTCGGTTACATAGACATACGTGATCGTTGAAAAACGTTTGGTGTTCATACTATCGTGTTCTCTATTCTTGAAGCATCCAAAATACAGTAGTATAATCTTCTATCATTATTTTCCTCGCGTATGCGCAGTCGCAGTTAATTTGCTCTCCTATTGTCATCCCATTCCATCGGTACAAACCTTTCTTGTCCATCTTGTCACTAATTTTTAAATATATGCGTAAAACACAACTACTGGACACGCGGTCGCTGAGAATATCGTTAAGATTAAAAATTTACGTTGTCCTGCTTCTAGCGGCGGCCACGTGACGAAGGATGGCGAGAGACTTCGAGTTGAGCAGCTATTGTACGATAGAATATTTCAAGGAGTATCTCCAATATATTGACATCAAGAATGGTTGATCAAAGTACACCGATGAAAAGTTAGCTTGGCAATACTTTATTACATGCGGCTGGCGAATCGAACTTCCTCGCACAGGAGTTCGCTCCTAAATCTCTGGAGGTGAAATTGCGCTTTTTCTAAAATAGGAAGACACATGGCAAGAACACTTGAGAGAATCACGTGTTATGCTAAGGTCGAAATTTTTCGATTAGGAGTGGGTTTGGCAATGAGGTACACATTTTCATAGTTTGGTTAGAGCTTTAAGCAATGAGGATCAGCACATTCTTAGGAGTGCTACTTGAAATCTACAGTGACATGGTTCAGAAAATTCCGATTTTATTCGTTGGAGGAAATTAAGTCGCAATGTTTTACAATCGAAGAGGTTCAAGGCATTTTGTTGAAGATTGAGAATATTTCAAGTGCGTGAAACATTAATAAATGACTGAAAGATTAAGTAGTATAATGGGATGTACTCCCTGATGCAATATTCTCAATTCAAAGGCTTATATTAAACGCTGAGGGTCAACTTGAGCGACTCTGAGCTTGGTCATTTGTGGAAAAGCTTCAAGTCAACACAACTGCATCGAACTCCAGCCAGAGCTCGGTACCGCTAGTAGTCCATTCCGTTACCAAGTGTAAACTAAACGATTGAAGCATTACAGTTTCCCGGAAGGAATTATATTATCTGATAACTATAGAGGATGCTACTGTTAACACGATTTCATCAAGTCGTTCAATAAATATTAAGACTGAAGATGAGAAATAAAAACGCGGAAGTTTTGAAAAAAGGAGTTTTTTTTTGGAATCTCAAAATACCGCAACGCATGGACCCATTTTCACGATACAACACGAAAATCTTCACTTAAAGTACATCTAATGTTTTCCAGAGCTAATATGCGCATCCGTGAGCGAGAACCCTTCATTGTTCATAGCTCGCTTCCTGCTGCAGTATTTTCTCAAAGTCTTTAAGAAGCACACGAAGTACCTTCAGTGTCACGCTCGGGAGGTTCTATAGTCTTGATGGGGCGCCTGAATGAACAACAGTCAATGCTAAGGCAGGAATCCGCTCGGGTCTTAGCACACATCAATGCTAATGTCCATGTCAGCAGTCAGCTCATCCTAATGAACGCGACACGTGGCCGGCCGTCAAACATTGTCTGGGGAAAGGCAATCTCTCCAAATAGCATAGGCTGCTCATCGGAAAAAATTTTAGCCACGATTGATGTGCAAGAGACCGAGTCTGTGAAGGCTCATGCGATATGTTAGCAAAGCTAATAAGAAACTTTGCAACATTGTTAGCTAAAACTTTCTAGCACAAACTTTCATGATTACCGCAAAGGAAAAACTAGAAGTGTTGCTGAAGAACATGTTTTCGGCCTTTATTGCAAGGATCTGATTTTTTTCCGAGATCCTCAGAGACAAAAGTTGACGATTTCCTCAACCGAGTATAAAATAAGGAAGATTTAACTTGGAAGTCGGGCTTATAACACTACAGAAGCGTTCATTCCAAAGTTTATCATTTACATATGGCAAGAACACTCATCAAAAGCTTCTGAGTTTTGTCTTCCAGGGTTTGATTCATCCTCTGAGTAGTAGCTGAATGTCTTCATTCGAGGAGCTGTACAACCGGTTGTGACCTTTTAGTCTTACTTTAACTTCCTTCTAGTCTTTACTGGTGGCTGATACTACGGCTGTGTTAATTAACCTGGACAGAGTTTGTCTTTGAAGCAATTTGTGCCTCTGTCATGTTCAGTACGTGCAGCAGTGCCGCAGCGTCGCTACCCAGCCTCGAGGCCTAGACCAGAGTCATGGGACTCGTAAAAAACTTCTGCGACGTGTGCCTCTTACGCTGGCAAGAAATGAAGCTTATTTTAGGTGCGTCAAGGCAAAAGTACATTCGCAGCTTATAGACTTGAAGAAGATTTCTAATCCGTCGGCTTGTTAAAAAGGGCTGTCGGAAAATTTCCTCATTTTGAGTCGTCAGGGTAATAAAATTTCTCGATTGCCGTAATCTCGTCGAGCGGCCGCCAGGAGCGAAAGATAAGAAGTTTTGAGCCGTTGTCTAATTCTGCGATGTTTGTTGAAGCTAATTTGTGAGACAATTTTACACCGTGCCTTCATAAGAGTGGGGAATGGAATCATCATAATAAGCATGACTGTAATCATAGTAGCGATGATGTACCTGATGAAAATATTTAAATGATTAAGACACACTGTCTCCTTGTACACGAACAACCTGAGTCTTCATTGAATGCACGGCACATTGCGCAACTGAAAAGGCTATTTTAAGCTAAGGGACATGCATGAGCCGCAGAAACGGAAAAAAAAATCAAATAACGCTTTTTGAACAATTACTTCGATGTAACATCATCAAAATTTTAAAACGATATAATTAACGCTCTTTCCTCAACGCTGGTAACTGCACTCCACATCTGATAATTTGAAGAGGAGAGACAGTTGTACAGGAACTGAGAAAAGACGAATGATAGACGTCCAGTGAACGAAGGTATGGTGAAAGAGGTGTGGCGACATCCTTTGTCCTCCACATCGCCTGACGGAGCGAGCGCAGAACTTGCCAGCAGCATCGAGAGGCTCTTCGCTGCGTCGACCTATTCGGGTGAATACAACTCTTTGCTGCCCTCGTGCCCTCTGATCTGTAGCCCTGATGCGCCATCGCATGCGTAGCTCTAGTGCGCTGGGTGGGAGGGTATCTGACCCTTCCAGGTACTCTGTTTGCAAAACTATGAGGATAAACTGCGCTCTCACTTCAATAAAATGCACGATTAATTGCTTTCGTTAAATACTGTTCGAAGGGGAACCTGCGCTTTCCATTTCTGAAGTGAACTCGAAACTTTAAATAAAACTTGGAACGTCGGTGAGCTTCATGCGTTACCCATACCAACACAAGCGTCGTTTCTTTTCTAATCTACTCATAGAATGGCAAGGAAAATTGCATTAATTTTTTCAATATCAGCCCTAAGAAGATCTAACTTTTGTCGTTTTATTATTGATTCAAAATTTTTCGTATGAACAATTTTTCAAAAGAAACCACTCATAATTTCAAAAGTTGGATGGAAAGTTTCCGAAACAGAACAATGTCTTCGCTGCTGTACAAGCATAACTTGTCTTGCGTTGTTGGTATCTCAAGTTCATAAAAATTAAAGTTGAGCAGAATACGCAGAATGGAATTTTTTATCTTGCATCGAGAAAGAGGCAAAGCTGAGGCACTGCCTCCTCCTCCTTCGAGGCTCCAGAAAGCGAGCGTCGCGTCCTCCCCCCGCACCTCCCGCTGGCCGCCTTCGTCCCGCTCTTGAATATGCACAAAAACGGCTCGATGTCCTGAAAAGTTTGCCTGTTGTTAAAAAACCCATTAAAATTTCTTTGCGTCTCATGTGAAAGATAAAACCAAGGAACTCGAGAAGCCGGAGGTAAAATGCTCTCAATATTGAGTTACCAAAGAAAAATTGGCGCTGTAAAAGAGGCCCTCGCCAGGATAATGACGGAGGGCGGGCGAACGCGATGGAAAGCCTCGCACTGGAAGCGAGGCCGAGCGAAGCGACTGTTGGTCGAGATGTTGGTCTGCAGGACACGCGGCTGCTGCCACTCGCTCTACTCGCAGTTGTAACGGTGAGGTCTTGGAGTGTTAAGCACTTGTTGGTGACGTGCACGGCCTTTGTGCTCTACAGTCCTCGTGCTGATACAGAACTTAGGTTCTCAGTTAGTGTCGAACCAACACTCTTTAGTTGGCATGATCGTTAGGGCATAACTAATCTATTAGTTGATCTAAAATATCTATAGAATGACATATTGGTACAACAACGTGATGAAAAACATGTTTCAACAGATGTTACTGATCTTTCAAAAACTTTGCTGGCTGTTGATGAGCTCTGGCGCTTAGTTGGCATAAACGTGTAGGCAGCGCTTCTCTTGATGGAGAGCAAAGTTATTTTATATTCATTACCTCACGTTAAATTTTACATCGGCGTGAAAATCTCTTAAAAGAATTTCACATTTTCACTGTAGACTTCAATTGGGATACTGAATAGGTGTGTTCAGCTCTCATTATACAGCTAACTATGTTTCACTCTCGCCCTGCAGCTCACAATGTCTCACTCCCACCCTACAGCTCACATTGTCTCACTCGCACCCTACAGCTCACATTGTCTCACTCCCACCCTACAGCTCACA
>JACJUY010005011.1:0-12671 GCA_014220935.1 Platorchestia sp. MABIK
CAGGTCTGGACAGCAACACACAGAGTGACTTCCTAACATTTTGCCTTGGCAAATTAGGCAGAAGCTAATATGGATATATCCATGAGAGTGGCTGGCTCACGACATGCTAGTTTTGCTTTATCTCAAAAAATATGTATAATGTTATCTCCGAATTAAATTTAACCTCGCTAACAAGTAAAGGAAGAAGGCTCACCCAAGAGAGAAAAAAAGAAGAAACTATTTTGTATGGAATTGAGAATGGGGAATCTATGCACCAGATGTGTCATCACACCTTACACATAGAAACAGCAAGATTGGAAGACGTTTATGAAACAAGGTGAAAGTAACAGACACTGAAAAAAAACAGCAGTAACTCAACAAAAAAAACTTTTTTTTTAAATGAAAGTGAAACAAAGCCTTCAATTCGGGACCTCCAAATTTCTCTGTGAGAGCACTAATTCTCATAGATACATTAGTTGTATACGCCTGAGAGGGGTATACTTCAGGAGGAAGTGACGAAAGCTTGGACAGGAAAACTACTGGGCTTGAAACTACTTGGGACTTCTGAACAGGCACAGTCTTTGGACTCAGCATCACCTGAAGTGGAGTTTCTTGATGAAAGCTTTTGCTGCATCTACTTGCTCGGTGGAGGCACGTATGCGGCCATCGGTCACCTCCACCTGCCTGAAGTCATCTGCGAATAACGGGGCGGGCTAAACTTTATAAATACTTCTATTTATGTGCTTGCAGTTCTGAAGTGCCTCTCCTTACAGAATCAAATAGTCTTAGAACAAAAATGGACTCTAACCCCTTTGCACCACCAATTTCCCTTAACGAAGCGCAACAAATTATCGTTGAAAAACCTTGCACTGCCTCAACACACAACAGCTTAAGACATCAACACAAAAGCCAGCCTGAAGTTTTTGCAACGATAGCAAACATGATTTTTTAACAGCATTTACCTCAATATTGAAGAGGCAATAAATGTCCGAACTTGAGCAGAGAAAAATGCAAAGAAGGTAATAGGGCTGAATGGCTCAAACGAAAAACTGATTTTGGAAAGAATAAAGCTTAGGAAAATATTTAGTTTCACACGTAGACTGCGTATTGGGACACATGTGTACCACTAATAAAATTTATCATTTACGTATCGGTGTAAATGAGAAGCATTTCAATTATTTCAACATCTTATTTTACAAGAGATATAAGCGTATGATTTAAAACATCGTAATATTAAATTTTTCTTACATCTTAAAAAATACTAAATTTTTAGTAGTAGTCTGTTTTAAACGCTGCTTCGTACAACGTAACTTGAAAAGACGTAGCAACACGCAAATGCTGTCAATGTGTTAAACAACTATCTAATTCAGGCCTTAAACACAGGACGATTTTTAGAGCACTGTTCAGTGTTAGTGTTATTTCAGGTCAAACCCACGATGATCGGTGTGAGCAAATGCGTTGCTTTATAGATTGGATCAGAAGTGAGTTAAGTCTTCTTAACCATAAGAGAGGAGTTCTAAAGAGAGGAAGTAGGACAATACAATTAAGTGTGGACTAGAGGCACATAACCCAACATTCCACCATGCACCAAATACAAAAAGTACACTCTATGAGGTAGAGTACTGTGATGCTACAGCAAAGGCTATAAATATAAATAAAATGACGTCTCACCTGCAAAAGGCAGGTAACAGACATGGAAGCCTGGAGCACGCACTTGGCAACCATCATCGTCAATTACTTCCATCTGTAAAGGCACCGAAACAACATCTTCATTACCAGAGATATCAATGTACCTTGTATGCTTTGCAGCACATTCTAATGTCCTACTTACCTCTGGTTATGGAAATGAAGAATGACAAGTTTTTAAATTGAAAAAAAGTTTTGCACTTTAAGTGGACATTTTCATCCGAAAAAATCATAGAAATACATTTGAAAACATTCAAACGATTGGTGGCTATACGTAAAATAAAGAACAGCTTGCTCTAACTTATCTCCAAGTTGAGTTCACAACGCAGGCGTAGCATTCAAGAGAAGTAAGAGATTTCATTGTGGAATTCTACACGAGTATTGCATAACCTACAAAAATTGTGTTGAAAGATATCAATCTGAAGACGGAATAACTCAGAATGAAGTAATTATAACTCCTATTTGTTTATCCATGAGATGCAAGGATTTAGCGATGATGATACGGCAACCCTTCCAACGTGCATAATACACGGCCAAGTTTCAAATATTGCCGTACAAACCATATGAACTTTTTAGCACTTAAGTTCAAGTTAATCTGTTATCATGTTAGAGACAATAAAGTGAGAGTTCACTATAACAATGAATCTTCGAACAAAAACTCTAGAAACGTGGAGACTTTCACAACAAACTCAATGTCAGCCTGATTTCAGGTCGGTAAACACTGAGAAGTTTGCACCTATTTCTCTCGTGAGATCTTTCTTTATCACTGTGCGGCCTTCATCTGCAATGTTTTCAAAACAAGAGAACTCTTATTACATTTGCTGAAACTGAGAACTGGTGCTCAACTCGGTGCAATTGCTGGAGTTTCCGCTAGTCAGTAGTCTTTAGGTCGTCCTAATCTAAAACGTTCAACTAAACATGCACAAACAACCGTTTCACATAACAGACAACCAACCAAACTTTTAGGAAGATTAAATGATTTTATTTAAATTAAAATTCAAAATTTTTGAGTAGACTGAATGTAGACTGAAATATCTTACATAAGTTGAAGAACATATTTTAATAAAATTCAAAATTGCAGTGGTGAAACTTGCACCAAGCAAAAGAGGAAATCTTGAGAGATTAGATCTTTGTTTACGTCTCTCTAACTGCAACAAAAGTGTTCCAAAGAGAGGATGGATGAAGGCACCATTTAGTATGGAGTTAATTAAGGGACTGCGGAATCTATGCATGAGGTGCATAGAAACAGTGAGTCGAGAAAGAAGTTCATGAAACAAAAAAAGATGAAGAAGAAAGTAGTAGGTGCTGAAAAACAGGACAGCATTTAAATGAAAAAAAGAAGGTCTGTGACAAAATAAAAACCCTATTCTATTTCAACAAAAGAAAAACCTACCTAACCTTTAGCTTGGGACCTCACATATTCCCCTTGGAAGATTAGATTAGATTATGGGTTAGTTTAAGCCTCCCTAACCCCTAAAAAAAAAACGTATCAAAGAGAGGAAGCATGAAGGCACCATTTAGGATGGATATTAGGGAATGCAGAATCTATGCATAAGAGGCATAGAAACAGTAAGTTGGGAAAGAAGTTCATGAAACAAGATAAAAGTTGAAGAAGAAAGTAGTAGGTGCTGATAAACAGGACAGCAGTGAACCAAAAAAGGTGGTCCTTAACATAGCAAAAAAAATATTTTATTTCAGCAAAAAGAAGGCCTACCTAACTCTCAGCTCGGGCCCTCACACATTTTCCCCTGGGAGCGCTAATTCACATAGGTACAATGGTTGTATCTATGGGTATTCCCCTGGTACCTGGTATTCCATGGTTGTATTGGGTATTCCAATGGTTATATCTGAGGGGTATTCCCCTTGGAAGTGTTAATTTTCTCAGACACAATAGTTATATTTCCCTGAGGGGGAACTAATCTTCATTAACAAATTTTTCTTGCACTGCGTAGATTTAGTTAAAAAGTTAATACCCAGGAAGACGTTAGCAGTTTTTACAGAAAAGTGTTATATTTTCTATGTATGCAAATTCCTCCATTCCTGTACTTGGATTAAATATTTCTCAATAAGTCGGAGTTTCATTCGAATCGCAAAATCCAAGCCATTAGCTGGCTTGGATTACAAAATTCAAAGCAAGTGGTCGGCTTGGAAATCCGTACGATATATTTTAGAAATTTTCAGTAGCGTGTTAATCTTGATCATATTTGAAGAATACTTCCGTTTGCCAGTGCAAAGATACTTTTCCTATCAAGTTATGAGCTTCTCTGCTCTACAATTACAGTTGTGCGCAGTTTACATCATCGTACGTCAGCATGACAACAAGAAACTTCCATGTGAAAGTGACAGAGCACCGTGGTAGAATTTTTTGTTCTGAGATTGAACTAGTTCACTTATTTCGCCCAGCAATATGCAATCATGCTGCAAAATGCAATGCCCATAAATCTACTACAAATTTCACATTCAGTTTCAAATCTGAATGATCTCAGGATTCTTAGATATTTTTGAGCGAAAACCCAACCTGAATAAAAGAGACAGCAAATATCCCCTGTAAATAGTCTATAAATATCTACATGTTTAAAACACATACTAATTTTGGTTTTTCTTGATGCATATTTTGTAATGTCTACTATTCATTGGCGTTAAATCTTTTATTTTAGAGATGTAATGACCTTCAACTGAATGGATGGTGTAGCTGGATTTCAATGCGTTTTCTTATTGAATATAGTTGATTTCCTAGAAATTTTCGTTTGTTGAAATTTTAAGAAAATTTGCGATTGGTGCAAACCCCTATTTTACTGAGATATATTCAATCTAAGTACAGCGATACTTAGCCAATTAAGAAATTCGCTTTTATGAACTACTTTAATTAATCATAAAAGCAAATTTCATATGGATTTAAGCCTTCATTACCTGCGAGAGGATTGCATCATCTCTTGAATACATGAAGTGAGACAATAGTCTCACAGAACTAGCTTCAATGTCATTGTTTTACGGGTGAAATCATTGCTTATGAATGAATGTCTTTGAGACGAAATTACGACCATTTATCGACTCAATTCTAGCTGTAATGCTTTTTGAAATTAAGTTTTACATTTTTTGAAAGATTGTAGGAAAAAATGTACGTTAATTATGAAAGCTGCCCTCAAGTTGAACGAAATGGATGAGTTTGAACGCAACTTCAAACTTCAAGGGCGAACATGGCACTACATTTTATAACGACAGCGTAGGCATAAGATAGCACGCAGGTCATGACATGACATTCGAAAAAAAATGAGTTATCCAAATTATATTTCCCATATCCCCAATTACTATAAAGCAGTGAGGCTATTATCAAATAGTTTATTAACAATCTAAGTTGAGGGCGGAGATACATTTGGGGAGCGCAACTGCGCGAGATTCGTGCGCCTCGCTGCCACCTGCTCTGACGTTGTGCTCGCGGCCCAAGCACGATGCGCCCCCTACACGTGCATTTCACAACTGCGATTTCATTACTAATAATATTCCTCATTGTAGCACCATATATACCGACCTGCATTCATTATTTTCATTTTAAATAAATCATAACCTAACTTACCTTACCAAACCTGAACCTAATGTGTGTTTTAACGCTTAATTAGCAGATGAGGAGAGTAGATGACGTCTTGATTTGTAGATGAAGAAACTGATAGTAACAAAATGAGGCAAATGCTTAAAATCACACAAGGAATGAATTTAAATCTAAAAACTTAGTACACTAAATCTAATAAACCAGAAGCGTCAAGATGAGCTGGTCAGCTAGTTAATAAATTGCTGAAGCAAAGGTTTGAGTTCCTATGTAAACCATAACATTAGGATGGCAACAGCAGACAAAACTAACAGTAAGAAATATCGAATAGTTGAGCCACCTAAAGGCATTTCTTACAAAATGGTTTATTTGCAATAAGTTAAGAATGAAGTGGTGATGCAAAAATAAGACTCTGGATCACCTGAGGCAGGAGAACAGCCCAGGCAGGAGCAGAGTTGGAGCGCGGCACCACCCTCACCACAGGCACGACGGTGCGGGCCAGGCAGCGCTGCAGCAACGCAGCAAACGCAGCGGTGCTCCCTTCACGCAACACCACAAACACTTCACTACACACCAATGTTTGAAGGCAAGGTGTAATAGAGTGTGGCCACGCTCACATTCTATTTTCAGATAGTTTAGTTTTACATAAATTTGGCTTATCGACTTTTTCCGAGAGCTCATTGGTATGAGAAGGTTCATTAAGGCTACACCAAAAATTTCTGACAGCTTATCGGTATAGAAAGGTTTATTAAAGCTACATACAAAATTTTCCAGAGCTTATTGGTACAGAAAAGCTACTTGGAAAATTTTAGTGATTTCAGGACAATGCCCTCCGGCACATTCTTTGATAAAGTTCAATGCTTTCAAATTTGTAAATGATGGATCTTAAAATTTTACAAGAACGAGTAGCATGCAGATTATTTTTGTGTTAGTTCATGACTATCTAGTCAAACAAAAAATGATTTCAAATGAGCGAAGAGAAAGAACCATTTACTACAAACTGTAGAACACAGGGAATCAATACGATGAGTGTTCTAGATGAGATTTGTTAATTTCAGCCATTAGAACCAAATCAAAGATATACCAAAAAATTATGGACGAGAGCAAAACAATTTAGTACGGGGTTGAGGGAATGTGGAATCTACGCACAAGGTGTTCCCACACATGATACCCTGCACATAAAAACAATGTGTTACAGAGGTAAATTACAAAGCAAAAATAAGAGATAAAGAAAAAAGTAATAGGTATTGAAGAATAGGAGAGCAATGAACAGCAAAAAGATTGTCCTTGACTAAACAAAAAACTTATTTGATTTCAACAAGAAAAAGGCAAACATGACTTCCAGCTCGGAACATCACATTTCCTTCCCCACAAAAATTAGATTAGATTAGATTATTAGTTAGTTTAAGCCTCCCTATCCTCAACAAATGAGATCCAAAGAGAGGAAGGAAGAAGGCACCATTTAGTATGGAGATAAGGGAACGTGGAATCTATGCAGAAAGGACATAGAAACAGTAAGATAAGAAAGAAGTTCATGAAACAAGATCAAAGTTGAAGAAGAAATTAGTAGGTGTTGAAAAAACAGGACAGCAGTGAACCGGAACAAAGTTGGTCCGTAACAAAACAAAAACCTATGTTATTTTAACAAAAAGAAAGCCTACCTAACCTTTAGCTCGGGCCCTCACATGCTCCCCCTGGGAGCGCTAATTCCCATTGATACAATAGTTGTATCCCCCTGAGGGGATTATAATGCAAAAAAATGACAAGCTTCTTCAGTGTTGGAATAGTTTTGAAGTCAAGAACTATAGTTTACCAGGCTGAGCATCCTTATTTGTAAGGCCAAATAGTCTATTGGAGCACAGGTTGACTTGCTCCTTCACAGCATCCACTTCCTCTCGACCATTTTTACTCTCTCTCTTTCCTTCTATCCACAGCAGTTGTTTCCATGCTAAGTCATTGGCAGAGCCATACCCCGACTTCCATATGCCATAATTTCTGAACGTTCCTATTTTTCCATCAATACTAAGTAAGTAAAATTAAGACCAATTGCTGGCCCTAACGCCGATCAAGTGCGTTTACTTCAGTAGCAGGATTTCTCCAAGCCCTCTTTTCTATTCAAAGGCAACTTCAACTCGTTCACTACACGACCCAGTTCTTTTCACCAACTTTCTTCTGGACTATTAGCACTCATTTCCATCTAACTAACGCCCTGCACTTCTAAGTCTTCTGGACTTCTAGCATTCATCTCCACTTAACTTACGCCCCAAGTTACTATGCTCACTGGTGCCATTTCAACCCAAACATCACGAGGTCCTTCGTGATAATTGCTTAACTGAGAGGAAACAGACGTCATAGTCGAGTGTCTAAACAACTGAAGAAATAAATAAATTCATCTTCATATAAATGAATAAATAAATAAATAAATAAATAAATATGCAATGCGTAGCAGATAAAAAATGCTGATTTGAGATTCTCAACTTAAACGGGTGTGTAATATATTCAAGCAGAATTTGCATTCGATGACTTACCCTTTATATTCTTATCATCAGGATAGATGAAGCTGGCGGGTTTGACATAATGGAAGGGCTTGAGAGCAGCGGCAGGCTTGAAGCCTAGCAGCTCAATTCCACTTGGGTACACCTTATTCAGCTCACGCGCTTCCTCCTACACAGGTAGCAACAGGAACACTATGAAAATATACCAAAAAAAAATAAAAGAGAGAAAAAGTTGATGCAAGAGATACGGAGATCGCGCCGACCTATCCTAGCTGAGGTAACCTAACAGTATGCCCCTTGGGAGCGCTCATCCCCACTGCATAGAATAGACAAACATAGCTAACTTGAACCTTTGGCCTATCCTGTGCCTCCTGAGGGGTTAAGCATTTGGAAAGAATTGTTACAGCCAGACAAAGATTACACAACACACAAAAACAAAATTCAGTATTAAAAATTTGTAACAATAATTAAATCTTCAAACTAAATGAACCATGAACATTAGAAATCATGACAAATATACATATCGCTCAACAACTGAGAAACGATTGATGGAAACTCGTAATTAAAATGACAGCAGAATTAAGAATATGAATATTTACATAAATATGTACATGAAGAAGCGGAACAAAGAGTGGAAGAGCAATAACTACATACGACGATGCTGTTGTTCGTTTCATCTTCAAATGAGATAACAAACTTAGGCAAGCAACACGACCGTATTTGTGCAGCCCCTTGTGATGACAGCAAACACAAATTATCGATGCTTTGATACTACTTCAAAAGTGCATACATGTGGCTAGTTCCTCATTACAGAACCGCACGTTTTCTCTAGTGGTAGTTTAATTAGATTGACGAAGAACCAATTAGGAGTTGACCTCTTTACTAATACAATCTAAGCCAAAACCTGAAGAACGCCTCCCCTTTATCACCTCTTCCAATGCATTCTTTCATCACTTCCCCCAACACCTTCCCCTGATCCCCTCCTCCTCACTCCAACTCACAACAGTGAATTTGATTTTGCGGCCTCCATACACCTGATACTTGCTGAAGTCTGACGTCATCAGCAGCTCACCAGTATCCTGCAAAAATTTAATTTGCATATTAATGAATGGATGCAAAGCGTTACATCAAGAGTGAAAAGCTGTCAGTTATGGAATTCATTACTTTCAAAATAAAACTACAAAACCCCCTGAAGAAATACAATTTTCATTAATGTTTCACTTGATTATGGAAGAATGAGCCCCCGAGTTATCCGGCCCACTTACCAACCTTTGACAGAGTAAAGTTTTGACTTGTGAAACAAAGGTTTTATCTTTAATAAAGACTCAGCAAAATTCATAACTGGTATAAATGAAATGTTTAGACGGGCAAATTTTTAGTCCCCAGGTGCTTGACGGTCCTATACAAAGAATTTTATACTTTCCTAAAAGTAAAATGCGTTACAGTTGAGACCCCTTAAAAAGATGTACGCACCTCTCTGTACTCTTTAGTGACCGTCTTCACCAGCTCATTAGCAGTACGATGTAGCTTCTGCTTCGCCGGCTTGCGTGCAGTGCTGTAACACAGATTGATCTGATGAACTCTTTCGCGGAGCAAGAATGTTGCACTCAGCACACGACCCAAACTAAACATAACCCTGCTCTATTCAAGGATCACACACCTCAGTCAAGATCTACACGAGCCAGACATGAAAGCTACGCATTGCAGCACTTAACATGCACTGGGCACTAAACATCAAGCCTTGCAGTCAGAAATATCAACTTGGACCAATGTCTTGCGTTACAATATACTATTTAGTGCTGACTTCAGTAACTTCATATAATACAAACAAATTGGCTCAGAAAAAGAAGCTCCTCAAAAATATCATTGACCCATAAAACGTGAGACTTGAATGTGTCAACAGGAAAAAGACAAGTCCCTGCACTGCGATCCCAAGCAGCCTGAAGAGATTACTAAGACAATGATTGATTGATAATAAGGAAGTTTTAGCCTCCCTTTACCACAACAAAGATACTCAAAGAGAGGAACAATGAAGGCACCATTTAGTATGGAGTTGAGGAAACGTGGAGTCTATGCACAAGGAGTATAGAAACAGAAAGCTAAGAAAGAAGTTCATGAAACAAGAAAAAGGTTGAAGAAGAAAGTCAGAGGTACTGAAAAACAGGACAACAGTGAACCAAAAAAAGATGGCCCGTAACAAAAAACCTGTTCTATTTCAACAAAAAGAAGGCCTACCTAACCTTTAATTCAGGACCGTACATAATTCCCCTGGGAGCGCTAATTCCCATCAATACATTAGTTGTATCCCCCTGAGGGGTTACTAAGGCAATACACCAATAGTTAGCTCAATACCAGAATAAAGAATTTCAATCATTGAACTAACCTGATGCTAGTGTAGAATCCCACAGAAATGTCCAATCCTGGGCCAAGAGTGAAGGAAACACGTCCTGAAATTTAAATATATTAGATGAGTTAAAGCCTCCCTCTGCACAAGAAAAGTGTTCCAAGGAGAGGAAGAAAGCAAGTACCATTTAGTATAAAGGTCAAGAAACGATGAATCGAAGCAGAAGGTGTGCTCTCACTCAGGACTCCTGTGCATGGACCAGTGAGTTAAGAATTAAGTTCGTAATTTTTTTACGAGTTAGTTCCAGCCTTCCTTACTATAAACAAAGATGTTCCAGGAGAAGAAGTATGAAGACAACAAGCTAAGGAAACGTGGAATCTATGCACAAGGTGTGTTCCCGCACAGAATCCCATGCACAGATTGTAGATAATAGGTTAGTTTAAGCCTCCCTAACCGCTACAAAACAAAGAGCGAATCAGAGGAAGGAGGAAGGCAACATTTAGTATGGATTTTAGGGAATGCGTAATCTATGCAGAAGGGGCAAAAAAACAGTGAGTAGGGGAAGAAGTTAATGAGACAAGACAAAAGTTGAAGAAGTAGTAGGTGCTGAAAAACAGGACAGCAGTGAACCGAAAAAGGTGGTCCTTTACGTAACAATCAGGAATACCTACCAAAAAGTCAGATTTAAGCTTCATTACTGCTGATGAATGAAGTTTTGAATTCATGTTACAGCAGAATGGTTGTCCTGGTACTGAGTAAGGAATATCAAAACATTGAGAGTACACAGAACGATCGAGACGAAACATAGGTACATCAAATACAGACCTAACACCTCCAAGAAGGTTGTTCCTCTAATCGTTGAATATTTTCAGATGAGAGCTTTCATGCCATTCAATGCTACTTCCAAAGAATACACTTATAGCGGAAGTATTGAGTGAGGCCATAAACTAAGAGGAATGATTGACCTATACAAGCATCATATTTATAGCAGAGATTATCAAAGCAACTATAACAAAAATGAAAGGTAAGAAACACACAGATATAATGTTAAAAGGTAAAATTGGAGTTTAATATTCAACCAAAATTTAAAGTGAATCGAAGTAAGCAATGTTGAAACTAGGAAACATTAACTGGATCATAACTCCATTTGGTTTTGATTAAATATTGATGAAAATTGAGTTTGTAACTAATGGTCAGTGAGCAGCATAATGAAAACTCCCCCAGTGATCACCGGTGGCTTGCGTGGTAGTCTAAGTGTTAAGTAAGAGAAGAAATATGACCGGCTGGAAAGTGTCACAAGACAAACACAGGAGCAGCCCAGCTGACCTGTGGCGCGCTGCTTGTGCTCCAGCCTGCGCACGCGCTCCTGCAGCTGCTGCAGTCGCCCGCTGCTGCCCACACCCGCCAAGCTGCGCTCTGGCTCGTCTCCGTTAAGCGTCAGCAGCGACTGCCACACATCAAACGTCATCGCATTGATGTACTTCCACAAGTTGTACTTGCAAATTTTCTTGCCGATCCTCCATGAAATTACCTCTAAGTGTCAATTTGAACATTCTTAGTAGAAGCAAGAAAAGTATTTCATTAATTTATAATGAAGTAATAAAAACAGAAAATTGTCATTATGTATGTAGTATTATTTCTTTACATGAAGACAGATGCCTTTCACAGCGCTAGCTATATATTACATGAACCAAAAAAATTTCCATATGATCACAAGGAACTCAATAAAAACATACACAATTTTAAAACACTGAATTCAAAGTTTAGTGACGGATGTCAGGAAGTGATCAGAAAGTCAACATATAACAATGATGAAAACTGTTCAAAAAACATTCTAGCATTAAGTGCAAAAATATTTTAGCATTAGCAACAATAAATGGATTGCAAATTAGATTAAGCGAGTTACTTTAGGCTTCCCTGGACACAAAACAGCTGGTCCCAGGAATGGAAAGAGGAAAGCACCCTTTAAGAATGAATTAAAGAAATGGGGAATCTATGCACATGGTTGTGTCACATCATACTCACAGAAATAGCATGATAGAAAGAAGTTTATAAAAGTTGGAGACTGGGTGACAACAATGAACCGAAAACAATGTCTGTAATAAAACAAAAAAACTATTTCAACCAATGAAGGCCTTCCTACCGTTCAGTTCAGGACCTCACACCTTCCCCGTCACAGAGAGAGATTTAGAACTAGAAAAACGAGAAAAATGCACAAAATCCACGATTGACGTAGTGCAAGGGTTCTTAGTGATTAAGGTAAATGCTGCAAAATAAGAAAGTAATGAATAAAATCTCTCTGATGCTATTACTCATCTGAGGCTAAATTACACCTGTACCCATTCAAGGTTATATTACAGCTGGGCACTCATTTGAGGTTATATTACAGCTGGGCACTGTTACTCATTTGAGAATTACAGCTGGGCACTGTTACTCATTTGAGGTCATATTACAGCTGGGCACTATCACTCATTTGAGGTTATATTACAGCTGGGCACTGTTACTCATTTGAGGTTATATTACAGTTGGGCACTACAGCTCATTTGAGGTTATATTACAGCTGGGCACCATTACTCATTTGAGGTTAAGTTACCGCTGGGCACTACAGATCACTTGAGGTTAT
>JACJUY010005011.1:12792-29417 GCA_014220935.1 Platorchestia sp. MABIK
GGGCACTACAGCTCATTTTAGGTTATGTTACAGCTGGGCACTACAGCTCAGTTGAGGTTATGTTACAGCTGGGCACTACAGCTCAGTTGAGGTTATATTACAGCTGGGCACTACAGCTCAGTTGAGGTTATGTTACAGCTGGACATAATCTATGAGCAGATTATGGAGACTACTGCTCACACAGACTCTTGGTGTTGTACAAAGGCACCAAAAATCTTTTGTTTCATCAGTTTCATTTTCAAATTGTTTTCCACCTAAAATATTTTCAAACATTCATCTACATCCCAAGGAACTCACAATGGTATCAGTTAAAATTTGCTGCAACAATCTGTTGGGGTTTTAGATTGATGGTTCAGTTGCCATTACCACATATTCTTATTCTCTTGTATGGGAGGCCGGCGCACCAAGAAACTAAACTTCAACATGAGGATCGTCATCTAATATTATATTTTATTCCACTTTTTCTTTTCATCCGTCTCACACTTTTGTTTGTCAGGGCAGTGAGCTGTGCTTAGGCAGTGGAGTGTTGTGTCCTAGTGGCGCTCTTGAATATAAAACAGTCTATAAATTCTCACCGCACTGCTAAAAGACCAATGCAGTATCCTTCTCGGTAAAATGCCGTCTGCAATAATGATTAATCTACATCACGCTGAATTCTCTTCATAGCGTTCTCAGCGTCAAAACTTACAGAAATGGTTCAAAGACTGACAATTACAAACAGTTTCATACTTGTCATGTCAAGACCCTTGCACTTGTAGTGGGCGAGTTGCTTCCAATCAGGGCCGCATTTGTTTCCCAATTCTTTTTTCCTTCATGGCAGTGCACAACATCACATTCGTACCTTACATATCCATTTAAACTTCTAACACATTCTGAAGCATTCTAATGCAGTTGACAACAATTTCATATTTCTTATTTTCACAACATGATCACCAGTATTAGCAATCTGCTTCGAATGATGATGGGCTGTGTCATCTTATAGAGAAAATTGAGCTTTTCAATTGGAAAAACTGGTCCATAGAATAGATGTTGTGGTTTATTTGCAGTATCATGTTATATCCGATGTGTAATAGGAGAGGTCAGCTAAAAGAATGGCATTTTTATGAGATATAGATGGTGGTTAATTAATTTATATCACCACTCGAAGAAAAAAAGCCAAAGAATCTGATTTAATTGCACAGAGGTAGTGAACAATGTGAGAAATCATGATTTGATTCATTTTCCCTGATAAATGATTATAAATAAACAAAACAAGTTAGTTTTATTTTTGTTTAAGGTTTTGTCATGTTATTTCATTGGAATGTTTTTTCAAACATTTAGCCAACAGCTGCATTGTTACAAAGAATGAACAATACCTGGCAAACTTCATTTTTATGTTTCAAAGAGGCGCTCTTCATTATGGGATTATAGGAAGAGAGAATAAGCACCAAGCATGCCACACCCTAGGTACAGAGGAAACTGCAAGACAGAGAGAACTTCATAAAACGAGATGAAAGTTGAAGTAGAAATAGGTGCATCAAAAGGATAACTGAAAAGGATATTCCGGAGCAAAGCAAAAAAAAGTTGAAAAAAAGCCTCACCTAACTTTAAGCTCGACACATCACATCTTCCCCTAGGAGCGTTAATTTCCATTGATACCATAGTTGTCAAGAAGCATCAGTACGAAAAACCAGAAATCTAGTCTGCAAAGCCACTAACTGTGGGAGAGGAAGAACTCCTGGAGTTGGAGTGCCGCATATGAAGAGACTTCTCCAGATACGTAAATTATTTAATTAGCAAAGCTGACGGGAAAGCCAAAATGAACTGAATAGATGCAAATAAAGATATACCCAATGTAGCACAGGACACTCTAACCAGTGCTCATAACAAGTTTCCAATTTGATAAGCTCTCTCCCAAGATGGTGACTGGGATGGCAGGATTTATGGTTCCTCTTTTTCACACCAGCTGACAACGTGCATAAGCTGATTAGTTTTAAAATGCTTGAAAATTTGAAACTCAGGAAAGTATTGTTTGTTGTTTGTTTAAGAATGAAGTTAGAAAATAGTGTACACTTTTTAATATCTATGCAGGTGTACAGTAAGCTTTCGAAAATTTAAAATAAAATAATTGGGAATAAGTTTGAAAAAGATTGTAATCAAAATAACTTTGGGGCTCATTTACACTGAACCGTAAAAAAAGCTTGGACAATTATTTGCCAAACCATGGTACATCCTACTAAATAAGATCATAAAATGCATTCCTGAATGAGCAACCAACCTCATAAAATTTTGACGTGTCAAAGCTAGCACCTAAGCAAAGAAGCTCAATATCAATTCCTGCTTCGTCGAGGTCGCGAGCTTTGCAGAGAGCCTGGCTCGCGAGGTGGGCGGCGCTGGCCGGGTGGGGGCAGTCGCGGCACGTGAACATCAGGACGTTCTGGCCAGCCAGCCGGCTTTTGCTAACCACAAACACCAAATGTTAGACCATACTTAGACATAGTGCACTCGTAATATTCTCCCTCTGCATGGTAGCACTAGAGAAGTCAAGCAAGACTGTGATGAGAAATTACGACCTCGTAGAAAAAATTTCAAGCATAATAATATGCACAAAAAAAAGATTAAATAAAAAATTTCAATTGCATGACATGAGAAATGAAATTAAAATGGAAAAATTCTGCAACATAGCTATTAAATTCTCATTCTACTTTGAACTAGAGTCTATAATAAGTCAAAACTAAACTCATAATTAAATGCCAAAGAAAATGAATTTTACAAACCAAAATTATGAGAGAGCAAAATTGGACTATTTGTTAATTTAAGCCTCCCTAAACAGATAAAATATGTTCCCAACAGAAGAAAGATGCAGTCATTGTTTCTGCCTGAGAAACATCATACTGTTGAAAGAACCTCCAAGATCATATTTTGAAGCAGATGTTCACAAATCATCTCACAAAAATACACAGTATTTAACTTTAACAATAGTTCATTCTCTCTACTTCCAACTGCCATGTACCATTAAACGCAAATCAGCCTCACACCTTTGTGCTGCCACCAGCATGTTTCAAAATTAGGGTGGTACTCTGGGTGTAGCCCATTCCATCTCCTCTCCTAAAACCATAAAGCTCTTTCTAGCGTTCCTAGCTTTCATCACATCACAAAATTTATTTTAAAAATCATCATCATCATCATGCTTCAAATTTGCTTTTGCAAACTGCAATCTTAATTGTAAAAAATGGTTTCTTCAATTTTGGAAATTGTGAAGAGAACGTTATTTGAGTTACTGGCGTTGAACTTTACGATACTTCTCTTACAGACGTGTTTGAGCCATACTATGATCTTTTTGAAGTTCATCAAAGTCGAGAAACAGCTAGTTTTAACTATACATTACATATTTTGTGAACTTATTGAAATCTTTCTGGGTTTATCAGATCTTGGAATATTTTCCTCAGCCCCAGTAATTTTCTATTTATCAGAATGCAAGCTACAATGTTTACATGAACATTTTTGTTCTTAGAAATAGTCCACTAGTTTGTTTTATTTCACAGAGTTTATGCAGAAATAAAATGACCTTACATATCTCCTGATAATTTATTTTGCTGAGGTATCTTTTAGTCCTTTTCGACAAGAGTTTAATGCAAAAATCACCTAATCAAACCGTACATCAAGTACTTCTCAGATTTTCAAGGTATCTTTGTTCTACATACTATTTACTGCTGAAAATTTCAGAAATCAGATATTCATGAGTTGTTTTGAACGGTGTTGAAAACCTTTTTTCCCTGTATTCTATGATCTATTTATAAATTTCATTATTTTAAGAAATAGTGCATTTCCAATGTGCAGGGATAGTACATAAAGCTTATTGAGCAAATTTTATGGCTCATTTTTATCAGAAACTATCAATCAATTTTTTACCTATCCAAAAACTAGTTTGACATCAATGCACGAACAAATGCCCTTGGCCTACAGTAACATACAAGCAAGAGTTGTCCTTCACTAACATTCATACAAGGTTTGGCTTTCAATAATAAAGTTATTACTATCATATTATCCACTACGAACTACCCCCATTGACGCTCGTCCTCCTCTGCCTATTAGGATTGGGAGAACCACAACTCAATCCTCAAATTAAACTGTGGAGGCTACCTGGGAAGGGGCCGATGGCAACATGTACAACTTCTTACGATTAGTTCAACATTAACATAGTTGATAGGTACAGGTTCTGTTAGGTTAGAACAGGAGGAGTGAGGTTAAGTAAGTTAATTTCAGGTTCATCTAAGTGAAGAACAATGAAAACAGGCCACTACCTAAAAACAATTATGAAAATTATCATGACTATTTCATTTCTCTCAATTTTTATTAGCTTCAATAAATTAGATAAGTTTAAACCTTCCTCGCAGCAATAAAGGCATTCCAAAGAGAGAAAGGATGAAGACAAAAATTCAGAATGAAGTTAGGAAAACATGGAATCTATGCATAAGGTGTGTTCCCACATAAGATCGGATGGGCATAACAGCAAGTTTAGAAAGAAGACTATGAAAAAAGTTGAAGTAAATTAGAGGTGCTGAAAAACAGGACGGCTGTGAACCAAAGAATGATGGTCTCTAACAAAAGAAAATACATTGTTCATTTGAATAAAAAGAAAGCCTACCTACCTTTCAGCTTGGAACCTCACATTTTACTAATCGCATCACTAATTCCCATTGATACAATCAATAGCTGTATCCTCCTGAGGGGTATCATTTTATTTCCATCAATAATATTATAATCGTTTAAGACTCTCTAGCCCAACATTGATCATCTCAAGAGAGCAAAGAGAAAAGACCATCAAGTAAAGGCGGTAAAGAGCAGGGAATCAGAGCACAAGTATGTAGCCACACAGTATACCCTGCGCTTAAAAAACAATGTAGGAAGGCTGAGGAAGAGAAGTTACAAAATAACAAAGAATGTATGAAAACAGAAAGAATTGAAGAGGGCACCAAAGGCAGAAATTCTTAAAACTACATTATACATGAAGTAATCTTTATCTCCCGAATGGTTGTGAAGCACCATAGTATAGCATAGACAAACCTACCTTATCTAAACCTACAGTGGGGGCAAAATAATACATACAACACATTGATTAAATCGCCAGATTCCAAATTTCTAAACTACGAACAATTACGAAAATTGAACTATTTATACAAACAATAATATAAATAAGGTGATAATATATCTAAAACCCACAAATATTTAATAGAAAATATTAAGAAATAACTAAATAAATATGTGAACAAAAGTTTACAATATCAGACTTTGTTCTCAATTTAATACATTAAACTTATTGCAGGATTATTCCACAATGCTCTAATAAAATCTGTAATTAGGCAACCTTACTTTCATCAGCATTCATTTCCAATAACGTGTCATTGGTACAGCAGCTCTCGTTCTGAGAGGTCAGAAGCATGGGTAAAAATAAGGACAACAGCCAAGACCTTCAAGTACGTATTGTGGAGCTCCATAATTAAGGTTTGGGGTACCGGAAGATTTGTGCAGAACTGTGTGTTCCAATAGCCTTCGTTGGAACCATTATACATCAATAGAGTAGAAATGCCAAAATAAATACGACTCGCGGCATGCTTCGAACTGGCCGTCCACGGAAGATAAACGACCGTGCTGGTCGAAAATTGGTCCAAACAGTAGTGCAGAGGCCTCAAATTACTCGCGAAGAATTGAAGGATGATCTCAAGGCATCTGGGATTAAAGCCAGCAAACACGCAATAAGCAGGGCACTACACTGTGAAGGTCTTTGCTCTTGCACCCCTCGTACGACAAATCTTCTCCAGAAACGTCACATCAAGGCCCAGCTGAAGCATGCCAACGACCATTTGAACAAGCCAGCAGCATTTTGGAACTCAATACTGTGGTCAAGTGAAACCAAAATCGAACTATTTGCGAGAAGCAACACAAACCATGTTTTGAGGCAACAAAATGAAGAGTACAAACCAAGCTGCACCATACTCATTATTAAGTTTGGAGGTGGCTCAATCATGGTGTGGGGATGTTTCAGCTCATCAGGAATAGGTAAACTAGATTAGATTATAGGTTAGTTTAAGCCTCCCTAACCGCTACAAAAGAGAGCGTATCAAAGAGAGGAAAGAGGAAGGCACCATTTAGTATGGATATTAGGGAATGCGGAATCTATGTAGAAGAAGCATAGAAACAGTAAGTTGGGAAAGAAGTTCATGAAACAAGATAAAAGTTGAAGAAGAAAGTAGTAGGTGCCGAAAAACAGGACAGTAGTGAACCAAAAAAGCTGGCCCTCAACATGGCAAAAAAATATTTTATTTTAACAAAAAGAAGGCCTACCTAACTCTCAGCTCGAGCCCTCGCACATTTTCCCCCTGGGAGTGCCAATTCCCATTGATACAATAGTTGTATCCCCCTGAGGGTAAACTTCACATCATTGAAGAAACCATGAATGGCAGGAAATATTGTGGAATATTAGAAGAGCAACTCCTACCATAAGCTCATTTGTTAAAATTGAAACATGGATGGACCTTCCAACAAGACAACGATACAGAGCATACTGCAAACGAAACCACGGAATGGTTGAGGATGAAAATGATAAACACTTTAGAATGGCCAAGTCTATCCCTTGCCATGAATCCGATAAAAAACTTGCGGAGGGAAGTGAATTGAAGATTCAGAAGAGAAGGCCCAATAACATCACTGAACTCAAAGAAAATTTCATTGAAGAATAGAATAAGATCAACCCAAAACTGATAAAAAGATACTCTAACGTCTTAAAGCCATAATTAATAATAACGGCTATGAAACGAAGTATTAATGTATGTATATCTTGAAATGTGTTGTAAACTTTTGTTCACATATTTATTGTACATATTCCTATATATTTTTTTAAAACAAATATTTGTGGGTTTTAGATACATTATTAACCTTTTTGACACTATTCTTTAAATATTGTCCAATTTTCATAATTGTAGGTGGTTTAGAGAAGTTGAATCTGGTCATTCAATCAACGTGTTGTTTTATTTTGCCCCCATCCCCCTGTATTGCCTATCTATGTCCACTTTTAGGCCTTTAAAAACATACAGGCAAAGCTAGGCCTCCCGTAGCATACAGGTTAGGTTTGGCATCTCCTAATATACGATGAGGTTAACCTAAACTTACATACCTGCTTACTGGCATGGTTTAGCCTCCCCAACTCAACAGGGAAGGTTTGCCTTTCAGTATGAAAAGATCGACGAACAAAGGAAAATAATAACCTAGCAAACCATGTTTAAACCTGTTTTCCAGCAAAGCTATGCATCTGAAAAGCTTCAAGCCTGAATTGAACAAAACTGCAAACACAAATTTCAAGAAAAAAGTGGGTCAAATTATTTTCCTACTAGATTTATTCCATTTATTATACAATCAATCTACAAATGTGATCAAGCATTATGACACATATTTCTGCATTACAGTGCAATACATGAGTATGCCAGTAGTAACACTAAGTTCTCAGCATTTTATTGTATAGTTCTCCAACTCAGAACTGATGCATTTGTGATGTAGATAAACTGAGAATAGTTACAAATTTGGCTAAAACAATAAATATCTTGAGTGTCTTCCAAAGTGTGATGGGATTCATAATTTTCAGAGTCCATTTTTCAACTAAAATATTGAGAGCACAGAAAAAATTAAATATGAGTAAGTGGCTTGATCACGTAATCAAGGTGAGGGTAAGGTTTCGTAATGGGTCAAGATTTCTGTGAATTGAAGGTTGACACAAGATATTTCCAAACTTCCCAGTGTGTAACAGCTGTTTATAGAAAAGAATTACTCATCGTCAAAGTACAAGGAAGCGTCATTAATGGAGCAGCAGAGATTATTAATCCCATTGAATTATGATAAAATGCACATTTCAACAGGACTCTTTGAATGAATTTGAAAGCATACCAGAGTTTAGACTAACTAAAAGTTGTTCCACATAAAACTACATCAATATCAATTCTAAATAAATACAACTTTTGATGCTATATTTAAGAGATTAAAGAGTTCTTACAGAAATTAGAAAGTCTATAAATGAAAGTTTTGTTTTATTTAGATATTGTAAATAATCATTTACTTTCAGCAGTCAGGTGATTTTTCAAAAATTAAAGTCATTTAACCATAACTTAGCAAATTATCATGAAGTTAGGTTTTCGACTGCAACGTGCGTGATAACACATGAGGTGTGTACATGAAGTAATACAACAGGCATCAGAGAATTCAACCTGAAATACTGCAGAGGTTGGAATTGAAGAAGAGGTTCAAAGAAGTGGTATGTGAACACACGATACATGCTCAGGAGTTTAAACTTGCTTGTCTGTAGCAATTTTAACAAGATTTTTAAAAATGCTCTAAAATTGAGTGAGATCAATTATGTTTAAGCAATAGTAAGCCATCAGGTTTTGTTTCAGGCTTAGGCACAGAGCAACAAAATTATACATAAAACTTCACCAAAGCTACAAACCAAGAGGTTTTCAGCAGAGCCTAGGCTTTTCCATGGTAAAACATTTCCACAAGGATGACTTGCCTTTGCAGTTTCAAAACATAGACAGCCCAAACCAGGCAACTAGACCAGGGAGGAAAGCACAGCCTCACAAGCTGACTCCAAGAAAACACACGCACACATCCGCTAGGCCATCAGAACATTAAAAAACAGCCCAACAAAACAATCAGAGAGCTTTAATTTCAGATATACTCAAACCCAATCTCACCTAAACATACAAGTCAACTTCCTACTGAAGGCAGCCAAGGAATTCCATAAAAAAATGTCCTCAGGGAAAACATTTCTCTATATCAAGCATCTTGATGAAAAAGGCCTACTGACAGCCTCAATATTAAAGAAAGAAGAAACACATTAAATGATGATACCGAGTATTTATCAACTGGAACAAAACAAGCAATTCCATTCAACTTGTCTGGCATAAAAGATAATTCAAATAAACCATGCAGTGGACACGCTTAATTTTCAACAAGTGATGATAATATAGAATGAGTTCAAGCTTTTGTGTGTCCACTTCATAACCTGACTTAGTGATTGGGGAGAGTTGAATTCGAATCATGCATTCATCACTTTTTGATCAATGAATGGGCACAAAAATTTGCACCTGCCCTTGTCACATGGCAAATTTCAGTGGACAAGTTATCGTCCATTTAAAACGTTCCTGTGGCCCCTCAATCTAGATGTGAGCCTCACATGTCTTTATGGTTTCTGCTTTTTCCAAAATTTAAAAAACTAAGAACTGACTTCACATGACATCCTGAAGCATTAAAGCATTCTAACAGCTGTCACAGACAGGCTGCAGGCTATGCCAGATACAAGTCCCAGCAATACTATAGGTTATGAAGAACGCTCGTCAGTGCTACATAGCTTTCCAAGTGTAGCGAAACCAGCCGGTTAATTGTTTCACCACTAGGAAGCCGACTTGTCAGGATGCCGACCAGGCAGAGGTTAGCTACTCCGGCTAAATAGCTAGGCCCGGATGCTAGATTAAGTTACGGCACGGATAAGTAACAACAAGTATATTTAAAAGGCGATAAGTAAGACAAAAGAACACATACAGAGTCAGGGCGGGTCTTGCGGGAGCCGTCTCTCTACACGAGATCGTAAATCTCCTGCCGACTACAACACCCCGCAAAAGCAAGCGACAACTAAAACACAATAGTAAAAGAGGGCGTAGGATTCACCAAGCACGGACTAGGACTCACAAGCATCAGGCAAGAAGCTTTATTTAGCTTGCTTGCAGACAAGTGCACTGTACAACGGTCCTAACGCAACTGACTCGCTACCGTCGTGCAACCGCGAACTTTGGCTTCAGAATGGCCCAAGCCAGGCAGTCGCAGGACGGAGCTCTATGTACATAACAGCGGTACCCTCAAGGTACAAAACACGTAGTGAAATATTTTCACTACACATGGAAGTTTTTTTCAGAGGGAGAGAGAGATAGAGACAAATCAGAACTACAATTTTATTTAAATGAAAATATAAACGGAAAAGTCTCATCACTGAATTTACACACCTCATACTGTACAATTTATATTTGGTTTCTTCATGCTCCAAAACATCCTGCCAATCAAATGACTTTGAAATTTAAATGCTACCCAATGCTACAACTAACCACTGAGTGATGAGATTACTGCAGGCCCAGAGAGCATCACCCAGACTCGCATCCTCACACACGCCGCCAAACTCTTGTTTGACCTTACACAAGCCACCTGTAAAATTGTAGACATTACATTACTGCAACACCATAACCAAAACCAAGGTGTTCCCAGGAAAGCAAGGTAGAAGGTACCATTCAGTATGGAATTGAGGAATGGGGAAGTGTCTTTACACCCTGCACATAGCAACAGCAAAATTGATAGATATTTAAGAAACAGGATAGAAGTTGAATTAAGTTATAGGTGCAAAAAAAACAGCAGTGCTTCAAAATACCATAGTTGTCACCAAAAAATCAACCTAACCTTCACTCTAGGACCCAACATCTTCCCCCTGAGGGTAATAATTTCCACGGGTATAATGGTTATATCCTTTTAAGGAGGTCTGGCTGCAAAACATGACAGATCACATGGTGCTTGAATTTCTTGTTGAAGTTTAGATGTTATTTCTACTTCAATTTGTAACATAAACTGAAAATCAAAGATTTCACAATTTTGGGGATTGACAATGCCATTCAACAACAAAGATTATTGATTTTCACATCCGCTATTTAAAACATCTGGTAGGCTCAAATTTTTGTGTCAAAACTACCACCCACCCACTAAATCATCCCTACTTTTCACTTAGAAACCCAATACCAAAATTTACCTATGACGGCTATCTGCATGCAGGCCAGATAGCTAATTCTACAATTTTTATTGTTTGTACAATGTAAAAACAGTCAATATGTACAGGTTAACACTTTGACTGCAACGTGCGCCACCGGTGGTACACAGAGATAATTTTCATGAATGCTGCTGACCGATCAGTAGTAGTCGCAAACTCAATTTTCATAAATACTTTATCAAAGCTAAATGAAGGCACAATCCAGTTCATGCTTAGTATTTGCCAAATAGCTTACTACAATTGACTTCAAATTTGAGCTTGGTGTTGAAGTTAATATTCAGTTGCTGCAGTCAAAGTGTTAGGTTTGAAAAAAATTGGAGTTAGGTGAGTCATGTTTTGGTTGATTTCAAATAAATATTTTCATCACAATTAAAAGTATTATTATCACTTTTCATTATGACAATTATTATTGCTGTCACTATTACTTTCACTTTCATACACAGCCAATTGAAAAGGCAAGATTTTAAAATGTTTGATTTTGATAAGTGTACATCATTTAAATATTGGTAATGCCAAAAAACACAGTCATTCTAAGCATTCAGAAATGTCAGTGTTGTGGGACATCGGAGTTCTGCTCTAGAAATGAGGTTATCTCAATGAGGAACTAACGCTTTCCTGGCTCCAAGTCGGTTTGATGAAGTCCTATTTACTACACATGTTAACCCCAAGGTAGCTGCAAACTTGGAGCAGGTCATCTTCAATTAATTGTGTCCATTACTTGTGCTCTGCCTTGAGCAGATTGAGCTGGCTGTGTCAGTACAGTATTTCATTAGTGTCATGTGGGGGCACTAATGGTTGCAAGCCTGGCAGTTTTTATTTCCTGGCATTTTGTGGGAGGGTGTAATTTTAAATTAAATATTCAAGAGAAGTCTGTTATATTGAAATGAAAGTTTTTTCAAACATGCCTGTTGTAAAATGTTCAGCAGTGGTAACACACAAGCCAACCATGGTAATACATTTTGAAGTACAGCTGATCGTAAGTTTTAAAAATTGTTATTGATCATTTCATAGTGACTAAGATTGATAGCATTTTCATGGAGTTTTGAGAGCTTGTACTCATACCCTGATAGGTTTCCCTAATTGTTATGTTAGATTCTCTCATTTGAGTGTAATTTAATTCAAGCCTATTGTTACAATTCTAAAATAAATCTAAATAGACAATTAACCTACTCAAATTGTTGGAGGCATGGCATGGCTACAAGGAAAGGTAAGACTCCATTATTATCCTTGTTTGGCAGCACCCTAAGAAACACCCTCATAAAATCCTAGTAAGTGAAGTCCCCATTAACCAGGATTTGAACTAAGATAATTAATGGGAAACTGATTTATAAACAATGGTTCTGCAATAAAATATGAATAAAATCATTGGAATTTATAGGTTAAATAAGCGGAATAAATGAATATCTATATATACATATCCATGTATTTAGGATTATTTATTCACTTTAAGTATTGAATAATTTGATCAAGCTCCATTACAGGTATAGTTAGTACCTATACAATAACATGGCAGATATCCTGAAGGCTTCACATGAACACTCACCAAGCATTTATTCTCTACAATTTCTGCTTTGATATCTTGACATAAATACCTATACTCAATGCTTACTATCTATTTAATGCTTGCTATTTTCTAAATTGATCTCCAAAAATATCTAAATTGAGTTGGATATTGGATATTGAACACTTAATGCATTTACTTTTACAGCCCAAATATTAACAGTTTTGCAGTAAAATTCTTTCCTTTTCTTTTCATAGCAACTTGGCCAATTTTAGTCTTTGATGAACTTCAGCAGTATTTTTAATTTTTAACTCATCTTTTATTTTGTCAACTTTATAAAAAAGTTTTCAAGATTTTCCTGAAGTGTATTCATTCCCTAACTCAAATTACCTATAGAGATACTCAGATCAAGCTCTCACTTCATAAGTTAATTTTTTGTAAAACATGACAAAAGTTCAAAGCTTTCAGATTTAATTTAAATTTTGTGCAACCACCCAAATTAGATTTACCATTCACAACTAATACATAGCTTCAAGTTTTTTTTCATGCAAAATATTTGGACTCTTCTGTCCCAACCTAAACTTTGTAGTTCATAAAATACCTGTAATATAAGACTCGAGGTTTAGCACTCTATCAGCATTCGGGCGATCTAAAGGCAGCATCACAGCAACATGAGGGAAGGTAGCTACTAGGCCTGTGCTGCTGGTGCTGGGTTGTTGAGAGAAACCCACGCTGTTTTGGGTGTTAAACAGCACAACTGCAGTCAGATCCTGGTCGCTGGACACCACTTGGCGGCACACACTGGCATGAACACACTGGTCAAAAAATAAAAACTGATTAACAAATTACTTTTCAAAATAGTTAATACTTTAGTGAAAATAACAATAGTTGCCTTAATATAACTGTACCCAGGGCTCAGGAGTACAAAACAAAGATCTGAGGGCTTAAACAATAATTATGCATTAATTCTTGAGAGCTTAATTTTATTAGGTTGGGAAAATTACATTTCCAGATTTGAGGCACTTCCATTATCTGATAAAAGATAGGTCCCTCAGAACTAATAGTGAATTCTCTAAACAGAATATAAAGAGTAGTATTTTAATATGCATTACTATAACTGGTTTTTAAGATGAATTTTTTCTAAAATAATCTAGCAGAGAAATTCAGTTCAAGAACTTACTTTCATTGCACTGACAAATGGTGTGTCAGGCTCTTCATCAGAGTCAGCCTTTGCACTGGCCTCAAACATGGCAGGCGCAACATCAATGAGGAACACGGTGGCATTTCGCCCTCCCTCCCAGGACCAGTTTTCAGATGCCTCTTCCTCATTTGTATCATCTCCACCAAAATTGAATGCATAATCATTCATAATTTAGATTTTGAATGAGAGCCTTTCAGAAGCCTGTTGACAAAAGGAAAATAATGATCTTGACATTCAATATCATATTACACAGGCACTTCCTACTTCTAACCTAAGCTGAGGTCCTAATAAGATAAATTGATGCTTTTTACTCTTCTCAGGAAATAAATTGAATTCAAGATAATAGAATTAAAGCAGGAGTGTACACAAAGTTGAACTAAAAACTAGGACATTACAAAATGAAATAATGAAGTCATCACTTTACTAATAGACTAAGTTCTCTCTTAATCTACTTCAGAGTAAGTACCATTATATCAGAGTCTGTCTCCCAATCAGCCGACATCTGTTTCCAGCTACACGACGGAAAGATTGCTCATAGTCCGAATAACAACAGATTTTAAGCCCTAACTTATCAGTGCTGAACTCAACACAGGCTCCAGGATTATTACTATTTTTTTTATATAAGAAAGTTTTAGCCTCCCTTAACCACAACAAAGATGTTCCAAGAGAGGAAGGAAGAAGGCACCATTTAGTATGGAGTCAAGGGAATGCGGAATCTACGCACAAGGTGCACAGAAACAGTAAGAAAAGAAAGAAGTTCATGAAACAAGAAAAAGTTGAAGAAGAAAGTAGTAGGAGCTGAAAAACAGGATAGCAGTGAACCAAATAAAAGATGGTCCGTAACAACAAAAATCTATTTTATTTCACCAAAAAGGGAGCCTACCTAACCCTTAGCTGGGGCTCTCACATAGTCCCCCTGGGAGTGCTAATTCCCATAGATACAACAGTTGTATACCCCTGAGAGGACAGGTTCCAGAAAAAACATGGCTGTATCACAAACTTACTCAACTTCTTTGGACAAGGCAACTGAATCTTCAAGATTAAAAAGCCATAAAACTCATATCCTATCAGAAAGCCTATGTTGAAGTTCAATTTGGAAGACTTGGGACTAAAATGGAAGCTCGTGGTATTCAGAGAAACTATTCTCAATGGATACAGAACTGGCTCACTGGTTGCACTCGGTAGCAATTCAGAAGTAATTTAGTGACTGGACATACATAACTTCAGAGGTTCTCAAGGGAGTGTTTTAGGTCGGCTAATCTTCACCATCTATACAACAACCTTAACTTAGTATCAGTAAAATCAACAAAATTATAGATGGCACAAAACTTTGTCACAGAGTATTCAGCAAGTGACACAATTACATATCATTAAAGAAGACCTGAACCATTTTCTCCAATGTACCAAAACCTGACAAGTGAGCTGTAATATTGATAAACACTTAGTAATACACATTGTAATTATTAATTGGCATTTCCTACATTCTATGAATGTTTCCTAAATTGAAGCAGTAGACTAACAAAGAGATCATGGTATCACTATCACCAATAATCTGAAGCATGACAAATAGGCAAAAAAGCATTGACTTCATAGAACAAAACTTTCACTAGGACATTTTGCCACCTCTTTGTAAGGTACTGGTCTGACCACATCTAGAATACACAGCAGAACCTGGGTCACCAACTCTTAGACAAAATATCAACAAAATCAAGAGAATTTCAGCATGACCAGGAAAAATTATTCCAGAAACCAATAACCTTAGTTACAAGCAACATCTTCAGCTGACCAAACTCAATTTGTCTTGAACAAAGAAGGTGAACATTATTGAGACCTAGAAATGTCTCAATGGCTTGAATGATGTTACCCCAGAAGGTCTTTTTGATACTATGGACAGTGTCCAGACAAGAAATAAGAGCTAGAAATTTGCAAGAAAGAATTTCACAACAGTCTAAGCCCTAAATAATTTCTATTCAAAACAATCAGAATCTGGAACCAGTTTCCAAAACAAGTATCTCAGCTAGCACAGTAAATACATTCAAAATTTGTCATGACCATTACTTGTGATTTTAGAAAAAAATACTAGATGCCTGCCAAAATAGGTGTTACTATAAACCACTTTTCAATGAGCAACATAATTAAAATTCTCATGGATTGCTTCATTGAATAGTAATAGACAGTAGCATCAGCATGATGTAAGAATAAAATGGAAGTATTTGCTCAAATATTTCCAATAATGTAAAGAAAAAAGTCTAAAAATAAGATCACATTTTGCATCAGGGCCATATTAAGAGAAATTGTGTTAAAATGCATTTACTAGAGTTTGTGCATGAAAATAATTGTTGGCTCTTGTGCGTCATTGGTATGTGAGAGTACAGAACTTCAGGACAAATCAAGAATCCACGACTTGTCTCGTTTCTGTGGCCATTTGGCAGATAAAAATACACGAAGACAATATGAATGGTAAAATTCATTCTACACATTCCAAATTGTATCTACAGCTTAGTATATTAGTTAAATCCCAAATCCAATGTAAGGTAGTGCATTTCAGATTAAGTTTAGATACTGGTTAGATAAAGTGTGGGAATACAAGAAATATTATATACATAGAAATATATACTCAATTAAGCACATGCATAAAGAACTTTAAATCTCACTGCTAATGGATTTCACTAGGCTTCATTTTCACACTGAATTGATTCACACTTGCATGTAAAATGGTCTACCATTTCTATGCTGATCAGCTTGGAAAGTAAAAAAATTAAATAGAAAACATAACATGAATGAGAACTTGGAATGTAGTGTAACAATTATTTTGATGCTTAATTATTATCTACCAATTTTTATGAGGTTTCCTATGGAAATGTGCCTTTATGTTTCAACTCAAAAGCCTTGAGCAATGGGTGCTAGCATAGAACTGGAAACCTGCATCATATGTGCTAATGATAACATGGGTTTTCTTATCAAGAAACTCCAATTCTATTTTCAAGGTTTCATAAATGGCATCTACCAGGAACATATTTCAAATGGCAATTTTCCAAGATTGGATTATTAGTTAGTTTAAGCCTCCCTATCCGCTACAAAGGCGATCCAAA
>JACJUY010005011.1:38928-52903 GCA_014220935.1 Platorchestia sp. MABIK
ACCCAGGAACCAGGAACTAAAGCGACCACCCAGGAAACAAAGCGACAACACACACAATAAGCTCAAGCTCTCTCACCAGCGATGGCCATGAGCGTCTTACATGTGGCGCACACCCTGGCCTCCCGGTAGTCCATGTACTGGAGCTGTGCCTTGTCCTTGCAGCAGTTGGCGCAGAGCACGCGGCCGCACGCACGGCAGTGGTGGCGTCGCCGTACCAGCGTGAACTGTCGTCCGCACTCCTGACACCCGTTAGCGTCCTCGTCCGGCACCCAAAACGGCGCCACGCTGCCCACCATGTTCGCGCCACCTGCTTCGGGGCAGTCATGGTTAGTGCTGCACATGTTACTCTTTTGTGGGTAGGCCTGCCTCCTTGGTACATGTTTGTCTTTTGTGCTTAGACCTGCTCCTTTGGTACATGTTCGTCTTTTGTGGTTAGTACTACACATGGCAAATTTCGTCTTTTGTGCCTCGACCTAAACTAAAAATATGAAACTTGAAAATAGTAAAGTGAACACAAAAAATAGAAGTCTAGAAGTCCTATCTATAGCTGAGGTAAACTGAGAGAACCCCTCCTGACAGCATTCATAAATAAAATTTCTTGTACACAACATATTTCACAAAACCCAAAAAATAGATGCTGCATTGATGCAAATAAATGCTTTGACACAATTTTGCCAACCAAATATACCCTACATAGAGAGTACTACTGCACATGTACTACACATAAAAGATATGCTGTGTACTACACAGCATATTTTAAATTACCTTTCAGAGCACAACACGTAACCATGCAATGCTGTAGTAATCACAGGATACAAAGCAAAAGTTCCAAAATTCCCGCAATCTCGCCCACCAAAGATTCAAGCCTCAAAGAGTATTATACAGTAGTACCTCGGATGTCGAACACAATCCGTTCAAGAAAAGGGGTAAATATCTGAACTGGTCGATTTCCGAACAAATTTCCTTCCATAAGCAATTATGGACAGGCCATTAATGTGTTCCAAGCCCCAATCAACAGGTACAGTACAGGTACAGTAAGTCGTCGTATATTTGGAGGGCCTTTTCACATATGAACGCCTCACTGATGCTATTACCGCATAACTGTTTCATTTATGAAGACCGGCAATAATTTCACCACTTCTTCCAATATCTGAGGTCTTTTCTTTGTCAATGAGGTCACTCCCTTTGCAACATTTGCTCCTTTGAGCACTTCTTTCTTCTTCAAAACCGTTGACATCGTCAACTTAGCCATACCGTACTGCATAGCCAGAGCCAAAACGCGCACTCCACTCTCAAATTTAGCAAAGATTTCCTCCTCAGTTCGATTGTTGTTGCAACATTCTTCTTTTTTGCTCGCCCACTATCACCAAGATTCGTCTTAGGGCCCATTTTTTACAGTTTAGAAAGTTAACCAAATACACAGATGAATGAAATAGTGTATAACACTGCAAAGTTCACGTGTGACCAGAACACAGGGCGGCGTGTGACTTTCGATGCTCGACTTTGCGCATTTTCCACTCAGGTTGGTTTGACATCCGAACACTTGTTTGGCTTCTGGGGCGAAAATCACTCAAATTTTTCGATCAACTTTTGATTTTTCAACCTGCTAAGTGTTTGACTTCAATGGTACAAATGCAACTCTAATTTACAAACTTTCTATAATCCAAAACATTAGCTCAGCTCTTTTTGTAACACCTGGTTGTTTTCTAAACCTAGACCTTCTGATGCTACTGTCATTATTATTTGTAATACGAGTACATTCAAAGAATGCTTTACCAATTTGATTGCTCAATTTGTTAGTCAGAAAAACAAGGCAATTTCTTCCAAAATCAGGAGTCAAGTTGTCTATTTCCAGAAATAGAAAATTAACAGCGCTATTTGGGCCATCTAGAAATAACATGAAAATTCGAATTTTTCAAAGGAATTTAAAAAAAAAAATCAGAGTTAGGTTGAAGTACCAGTGATTTTATGCAGAACCTGATCCAACATACCTGCAAATCAAACAGAAACTCATTGAACTTTAGGTTTGAATGGGCGCTCATTCTTCTCATGCCCTCTCTTTTGTTTAGACATCACGTATGTTAATATCATTAATTTATTTATTAATGATTTATGAATTTAATTAATTTAATAATTTTTTCAATTCAATTTATTAATTACTTTATTAGATTATGTTAGTTTGAGCCTCACTAAACGCTTTAAAAAATGTTTCAAAGAGAGGAAGAAGAAAGCCACCATTTAGTATGAGAATCAGGGAATGCATAATCTATACAGATAGGGCATAGAAACAGTAAGTTGGGAAAGAAGTTCATGAAACAAGATAAAAGTTGAAGAAGAAGAAGCAGGTGAAAAACAGGATGGCAGTGAAGCAAAAAAGGTGGTTCTTAACATAGCAAAAAAAAAAAAACATTTTATTTCAACAAAATGAATGCCTACCTAACTCTCAGCTCGGGCCCTCACACATTTTCCCCTGGGAGCGCTAATTCCCATAGATTCAATAGTTGTAGCTCCCTGAGGGGATTAATGATTCAATTAATAATTTGCTAATCAATTTTTCATCATTAATTAATATTAAGTAGTCCTAATAATTGATGCATTAATTTATATTAATGTTAATAATCAAATTGTTGCAAAAAAAATCATTCTGTTACCATGTTATGTTAATATCACTTGTACTTACGTCGTCATAAAGAGGACATGTCTCGTAAACTAATTCCCAATCTTATGACCTAAGACCCTTTTCGTGAATGTCTTGAGAATGGCTGAAGTTTGCAGCCTATGGCTATAAACAATTTGAAGTCATCCTTTCTCTTAAAAAATGTTATCACTTCCACATCACCAAGGCCATAGAGATCAAACAATGGTACCCTGTCATAAACCCAACAAACTTGCAGTTACAATCCATTTTATCAGTTACAATTTTTATCTTTACAACACATTATTTTATCAGTTACAACACATTTGCCTCTGTAATGTTAGGGAATTTGAATACTTGGTACTGTCAGTGTTGCACACCTGAGAATCAGCATAGCATCAGACCCTAAATGTACATCGTAAAGAAGCGTACAGAAGTGGGTTGTAGAGGTGTAAGAATTTACTTTTAAATAAATGAAATCAGTAGAGAGGCCTGAGAATTCAAATTAGTGACAAGCACACAATTGTAAAAGAACATGCTTTAAATAAATAGAAGAAATAAAGAGGCATCAGCAAGTGCTTTACATTTAACGATATTATCAATAAGGATCACGTAGTTGTAATGGCCCACAAATATCGTAATGCATGCAGAATTGCGTGAGAAACAAGATTCACCTGACACAGGTTCCTGCGTGCTGCTCCTCCCAGACTGCACATCATCATACACAGCCGTGACGAGGGCGCCTGAGAAGTACACAGAAATTATCACACGGATAAAATCTCCAATGAAATTGTAAATGGTTTCTTGCTCGCCTGTTTGGTTGCTACCACGGTAGAGGAAACAAGGTATGGTCATTTCTAGGCGAGAAAATACACCTCCTCTTGTTCGGCTAGCCAATAGAAAGGCTTCATTTCAAACTAACTTTATGACGTCACCAAAACGCCATGTCGTTACGCCAATAGTGGAGCCAGATTTGGGGGTAGCAGTGCTGCCAGATGCAATATGAGCGGTGCTATTGGTTCGTTGCCGTGATATCGGCAAAACCACACCATCAACGAAAATAAGATTGGTTTTAACCTACCTTGTTTCCTCTTCCGTGGTTGCTTCTCCAACTCGGTAAACTGGATACCTTAACGCCCCTTAGTGACTTCAACCTTGTTTTTCTTTAGAATAGCAATTTTTTATTTCACTGAATGAAATTCAGTTCAATCTCATCACAGGAATTGAATGACATACATTCAGTGTTAAGTTAAAAAATTCAAAAATGGACAGTAGTTCTAAGTTTAAAACAAAAAATACAGTTATTATTTGATGATAGAAGCACCCTAATTACCACACTAAAAGAAAGGACCTCTCAAAGTTCTAAAGCAACTTTTAAATCAATAATGTGACCAGTAGAATCCAATATTTCACGCCATACCGCATACAAATGATCACACACAAGCAGCAGTTTATTAAAGAGACATGCTCAGTCATCTTAACACAAGAGGACATGAAAAATCAAGTCCTACTTTAACCTAAACTCCATTCCTTTCTTTCATGATGTACTTGCTGCAGATAAATGAAGAAATATGTACTCATACGTACACAATTTTCAAAATATCAACATCCATTTACCCAGTTAACAATGATAAATTGACACAAAGATATACAAAGCGTTTTCACCAGAGAGAGAAAATTAATGACAGGAATACTCGAGACCAAATTGGTGAGAACCAAGAGTATCACTTCAATTTTACGAAATAAAAAGTATGAGGTTTTGCTTCCTTGAAACATAAGCCACATGCAATTTTGACCCAAAACACACCTTGGGTTATAAGCACACAGTGAAGAATGGGAATGGTTTGTTCCAGCACTGATGCACATTTAGAACTTACCAGCAGGTCTGTAGTCGGGATTTTTTTCAATACCTTTGTGCAACCCCTAGCTAACCAGCAGCCACTAAATGGAACACTTTCAAGATTTGCAACATTTTTACACTCAAGAAAAGTATTTACCTGTTCATTGCATTGCACTATTTTTATCAATCTAATATTTCCCTACATAATAACTTATTCAAATCTTTTCTGTTGTATGAAAAATTGTAAGGTTTAGTAAAACTTCTCATTTAATTGTATTTGGGCACCTGAGATTTGATGCGAGGCAGCTTTGCCTCATTCTGTTCCCACTGGTCTAGCAAAGATAAATATTCCACTTTTATTCTACAAATTAAAGTTAGACAATTTCTTTCAAAACTCGTGTAACAAACGATAAAAAGGAATGGTGACTATGCAAAACCCAGAGTATCCAACATACTTGCTGTAATGAGAATGTTTGAAAAAATTAACGAGTTTATAATTTGGATGTAATCCAAACCACTTAGCAAATTAGGACCATGAAAATTATAGTAAGTATTTACTCAGAAGCCAATCAAATTTAAATTATTTCTAGAAAAGCGTAATGAGAATAAAAAATATGCATGACTCAATTTACTCTTCAAAAGCAATAGCATTTCAACTTTACCCTTCACAAACAAGAACATTTCAACCAACAGAATGGAGGAGAATTTGCAAAATAGAGCCTATTTCAAATCCTCTCGATGTGTCTTTATTGTCTCACGTTTTGCTCATTCACCAGAAACGTTTTGTCGTCCTTCAATTCTGTCCACACAAGCACTACAATATCTTAGTCATTTACACTGGGTGACTTTTTCATCCAAATTAATTAAGCACCAGCTGAAAGCTCGCCCTAAGGAAGGCACAGTCAGTAGCCTCACTCTCTTCCTAGAGCAGGCACCATCTTTCTAACAATTCACACACTAATAGTGATAATTATGTTATTCAACAGGGAATAGATAGAAGGCTGCACAGAAATTTGGAACTAGTAAGTCAAAGTGTTGGTATATAGTTTAAATCACATTTTTTAAAGCAATCTCAACTATCAAGGGGAACGCCATTTAACTAGAACACATGTTCATAGCTATCACTTTAATTAAGGTAGGATAATGACTAACAAAATCTCACCTGGAGTACGACGTACTGGAGACGTAGCTTCATCTTCCCTGGGTGAGGGATCAAGGGAGAGGTTCTGCTCATCAGTCCCTGTGCTGGCAGAAGATTCCGTTGTATACCTAGCACTCTGTTCCGTCTCCTCCAACTGGCCATCCATCAATTCCTCAGTTGGACCATCTTCTTGAGCACTTTCGGAGTTTTGCTGTACCCGTTCTTGACCACAGTTAGCAGTAGCATCATCATCACATGCTGTAGGCTCTGAGCGAGGAAGTTCTTCATCTTGGGCATCTGGGTCAGACGAAGCAGCAGGCTCCACGCTCGAGTGTTCATGACTCACTTCTGAGTCAATGCTTGGTATTGAATCAACAAGGCTTGTACTTTGAGAACACACATCTATTGAGAGACCAGAATCCCGCAGTACAGATGGTAAACATGCATTTTGTGCCTCTGTTTCTTCAGCATCAGTTCTAGCTTTGCTGTTATTGCTGTTCTTAACTTCTTCTGTGTCAAAGACATCACCAATAACGTCCGGGCCCAGCCTCTGCACCGACTCCGGAGCGTTACCCTCAATTTCAACAGAAGGATCAGGCTCCAAAAATTGTTCTGCTCTGATCGAATTGACTGCATATGCTCCCTGTAATATAGCCTGTTCTTCCTCTAGTTCAGCAAGCTCTGCTTGCAGATCGCTTTCATTGATATCTACATTAGGGTTAAAAGCAATAGGCACTTGAGGTGAAGAATTTGTAGAAGCTGGCTGCTCGTTTTCTGCAGCTTCATTAGAATTTACATTACTAGAACTTTCATTAGGCTGCAAGCCATTATTGTAATTCCAAACGCAACTAGGGGAGCTGGAGGCATGCACCAGATCCACAGTAGCACAACCATCAGCATTGCCAGATTGAGAGAGGGCGCCAGCAGAAGCTTCAACAGTCTGATGAACGTTGGCAACTTCAGGGATGCCAAAGCGTGATTGGCTCTCCTGGACCAAGGCAGGTCCAGCGCTGTGACTTGGGACTGCATTTTCTGTGATGATAGCAGGCTCTGGAAGATCGTCACTCGTTCTCCTATCTGGTAGGTCTCCATTATTGGTCATCAGGTCAGGAAGTAAACGTGCTTCAGGGCCAGGTAGATTGTCAAGTTCTGCTACAGGATGCACTTCTTCAACAGCGTTGTTGATAGCTTCATCACGATCGTTTGCCGCGTGGATATCGTCGTTTTGAGGACTCTCATCACCCATTGGCTGAGGAACATCAATAACATCTGGGTGCCGGGATCCAGCTTCCTGTCGGGTAGTGGGTCTAGACAAGTTAGGTGCACCAGTCACCACATCCAGAGGCCGTTGTGAGGGAACCAAGCTACTAGCGGCATCCAAAACATTTGCATTGCCATCTCCGACCACACGATCGGCTGAGGCAACCACATCGAGAGGACGAGATTGATTATTACTTAGATCAGAAATGGGGTGAGATTCTTCCACGTCCAGCACAGCTCCAGGCACTTCCCTCTCAGCAAAGTTGTCTATGTCAGGAGAGAAGGCTCCGTTGGTCTTGTGAGATAAAGGACCGCAAGACCCAAAATCAGCAGGAGCATTTCCAGTAGGAGAGGCTCCAACTGCAACTCTTCTGACACCACTGCCATCTCCAGATGAGTGACTCATACATGAATTTCCAATAGGAACCAATGGATCAGAATCTGATGTGAGGTAATCATTGGAAGTGGCAGTGTAATTAGATGAGTTGTTTAACCGACCGTAAGAGCTGCCTGTGAGCTTAGGCTGAGAAGAGGAATGAGACTGGTAACTGGGACCCCCCAGCATGGTAGAGGTAGGAGGATAATTAGAGGTTAAACCACTACTGCCACCTCCATACTGAGAATGATGAGCAGCTGCACTGCTTTGGTCATCGTATTGGCCATCAGGCGGGCTGCGCACTGCAGGTATCATGCTCTCGTCAGACACATCATCTCCAGTGTCCAACTCCAGCATCATTTTTTGACCACCAGAATGATCACTTTTGGGGAACGTTGCACGTCCATCAGAACCCTCGATTTTGGCATACGAAGAGTCAGGGATTTTCTTGGCAGAAAATTGGTGATCTGTCTTTGGCACAAGTGGCTGGCTCCAGCCACCAGATGGAGCAACAACATTGCCAGGGACAGTAGGAATGGAGGAGCAGGTCCTGCTGTTGCTGGTTGATGCTGGTGCGAGTGTGAGACCTGCTATGGAGCTGTCGTTGCTGGCGCTGCTGCTGTAGTCCAGCTGCAGGCGACCAAACTGTGAAGACTCCACTTGTTCATCTGAAACACAGATTAATAGCTGGAATTATAAGACTAAAATGCAACACTCTCAAAAACCATGCACAAAAGATTGGGTAAATAATAGAAATACATGCAAAATATGGAGGAATCTGTTAATGAACTTATGGTGAGATGAATTGTTGCAAATCAAAGGCAGACATGTTCACACTAAAAGAAACACTCGCAGTTGCCTTTTGTGTTGTAACAAAAACGAGAGGTAAACAAACAAATATAAAACTGCTTCCTCATGCTGCTGCTGCTGCTCTACACAACACAACCAGCTTTAAATTATCTCCTCTCTTCAACAAAGTAAGGTTCATGAACATAATAACTTTTTGCAGGTGTTGTATAATAAATATATACTATTTTTAGCATAACAGTTTTCTTCCCAAAGCAATTTTCTCTAAATATTTTTGGCTGTGTTCAAAATATATTATTGAATATAACACACATAAGATTGCATTGAAAGAGATGTTAAATGTAAATTTCATTAAAAAAATTAAGAAATTAGTTATGAAGCCCTAGCTCTCAGAGTTGTACAATTTTTCAATCACCAACTGGTGACACTACAAGGAACAGATGAAAACTCATACAAACAACAGTGCTTGTCAACAAAATCAACAGTGCTTGTCAACACAATCAACAGTGCTTGTCAACACAATCAACAGTGCTTGTCAACACAATCAACAGTGCTTGTCAACACAATCAACAGTGCTTGTCAACACAATCAACAGTGCTTGTCAACAAACAACAGTGCTTGTCAACACAAACAACAGTGCTCGTCAACACAAACAACAGTGCTTGTCAACACAAACAACAGTGCTTGTCAACACAAACAACAGTGCTTGTCAACACAAACAACAGTGCTTGTCAACACAATCAACAGTGCTTGTCAACACAAACAACAGTGCTTGTCAACACAATCAACAGTGCTTGTTGACACAAACAACAGTGCTTGTTTTTTTCTCCAGTCTGGATTCAGTGGGATGAAGCCATTTATTAACCAACTATTCTAGACTGCACCTTTTTGACAGAGGGTCCAAGATTTATTACTCAAAGTTTGAGGATAAACTTCAACATAACTTTATGATTCTGGAAACAATCTCAGTACAAATATAAGTGTAGTTTGGTGGCAGTATACTAAAACAAACATATGAAATATTTCCACTGCGGCTGAGTGTCTAAACTAAATTAACTAGCAAAAATAACCAAACTAATTAACTCGCATAAATTTTAGATAGTAATTATAAATATAAGAACATGAAATATTTTTCAATTTCTTGGAACTTTATGGCACATTTGTGAATAATTTTCAATATTTCTATGATAAAAAACAAACAGAGAGAAAATAATCCTGAAATAATGTATGATATTTGTGAAACTGAAAATGAGTACCTAGTCAAAAATAATTAGTTTGATGTTATTTGTTCGTGAAAGCTTTCTTTGAGCTACTTGTTCTTACTGCCTATTGAAACAAAATCAACTTGAAATATCTAGCTAAAATCTACTGTATTTTCAAATTTAAATCAACATTTTTTATCCTATGGATTACACTAACAGCAACAAGGAGTTTCTCTTTTCAAATGCTGAAGAAGATAATTCTACATGACATGATGACAAATTCAAGTAATACCTTACCTTCATCCAATTCAAAGTCATCCAGAACTTTGTCCAGATCAACAGCAAATTTCTCCATTATAGCTTTATTGCTTGTTATCAGTGAGGCTTACATGCATCCCAGTCCCTGTACACATGACAGCAACACATAACCTGCACAAGTGTAAAGAGTAATTATTTTTATAATAATTTTAGTCCAAAACATTTTAGCAACAACAAAAGCCATCTCAAGTGAGTAAATAGAAGGGATCTTTTCCATATAAGCCCTGCCACAAATGCAACACATAAATTCACCCACTTGTAACTTTTGAAATAATGCACCTATCAACTTCAAATTGTAATTGAAGTGAAAGATTGAAACATTCTTTTGTTTGAGAGTAATGAGTAATGTAATATGAAGTTGATAGATGCATTATTTCAAAAGTTACAAGTGGGTGAACTTCTGTGTTGGCAAGGCTTTTCTGCAAAATATCCAATATAAGAGACCATCTAATATGGACCATAAAAAACAAGGACAAAGGATACATTGTTCATGAAAACAGCAAGCCTGGATGAAAAAACGCAGACAAAATCAAAACTTGAGGGTGTGCACGTAAGATAGAAGTCCCAAAGGCCAATTTATAGCTGAGGTAACTTAACAGAATTCAATTGAGGATGCAGGTCTCCATAGCATAGGATAAACAAACCAAACTGACCTAAACCTATTGTCTATCCCATACCTCCTGAAGGGACAACCCTATAGAAGTTATAGGTATCTTTTACTAGAGTAAAATCTTGCAAAATAAAAGATACATTCAATTTTCACTCGTGCCTCAACATATCAAGAGTTTACAGTTACTAAATAGAACATAACACAAAAAAACAAACTTTACATAAAGCATGGTAATACTTGAATGCAATTTAATTAAAAGATTAGCTAACTGAAATTTTTAGAAACTCCTCACAAGAACACTTTCAAAAGCAAATAAAATATAAATAAGATTAAAGATAATAATAACTAAATAATTACTGATTAAAGGTAACAATGACAATTAGAAAAGTAACTATATCTTACAGTTCTAATATATAAATTTAATAAAACGTGAAACTCCATTGCACCAGCAATAAAATGTGGCAGCATTTCTTACCAAACATATGTATGAAAGTAATAATGCTTAATATTTCTTACACTGTCAATAAAAGATATACCCTAAAAAAGTTCACTCAGGTTTGCATGTTGAAATGCATTACGCAGAAATATGCTACAGTGCCTAATGTAATGTATGGTGTGAATGCTATAGCATGAACTGAAGGAGACCGTGAACAGATGGAGGCTCAGTTGAAGCGGGTGCTTGACACTCAATGAGAGATGGCAGTAGAGGCAGTTATAGATAATCTAGCCTAATTTCAAGGAATAAGGCTGACTTAAATTTCAAAGTTAGAATTGGGTAAATGTAAAATAATAAGTGGGTGCAATTAATCATCAAGTTCCAAGGACCATTCCAGTATAAGACAACATTGCACAAAAATGGTTTAAATGAGATCATTTCTGCAGATTTTGAACTCTGTTTTATAGAATTCTGACTTATTCACTTATTTAAACCATCACTTAACGATATGCTAAAATAACTCTTTCAAAATGAAAAATTGATTAAGTCTACATTCATTAGGTTTGCTCATATTTATTAGCTTTTAATTTTCATTGACTGCTTTATTTTTTGTATTATATCAATTACTGGTCAATGCGTGGCGTTTGGTAATAACCGAATTTTCAATTTTGGGTGCGGAAACATGGTTAATTAAATCGAAATGAACAAGTTTTCTTCTATGCACTTTTCGTTGCAAATGACTATTTTACGAGTTATAGCGGTATGGTATTTTTCGCAATTGTATTGTTGTAAGCGAGCGAAAAAAAGAACAAGACCCTAAATGAACTCAACAACATTAGGGGAAGACCCCAAATGGAATCTTCCATTAACGGTCTAATAATCGTGTCGTTGAAGTATCTTATATGATGTAAAATCCCGTGGTCTTTCAAGAATGCAACTGCCTCATCATTTGTTCCTATGAATTTCCCGATTGCTCCAAAATAATCCGACTGACACGAAACACACGTTGTCATCACCGCAGCTTCAACGTAACTGGCGGGAATACGCTCGATCACTCGAGCACGTCAAAGGGGAGAGTCTATTGTAGTGTTGCCGTACAACGCCCTCGATGAATTTCTTTGCGCTTCAAACACTAGAGCTGGGGTCAGTAATTTACCGCTATAACTTGTTAAATTCTTATTTGCGACGGAAAGTGCATTGAAGAAAAATTGCTTATTTACATCTCATTAACTATGTTTAGGCACCCAAAATTGGAAATTCTATTATTACCAAACACTACACATTAACCCAATTACTAAACCACTTTAACTGATTTTATTTGAAGAAGCAACTAATTTTACTTTGGCATTTTCAAATTCGTTCAGAATGAGTAAAGGGCTTGATTTCTTAAATTTAATTTTCTCAAAGTATATTCTCATTCATTTCCTACATTGTCAATTATCTATACATTGGAATCTATACCTTATATTATTAAAGTAGCTGATCTTGCTCTTTCATTTTTATTATGGTTGCTGAAGATTTTTGATGATTTTTATGAAAGAAAATAACTTTCCATATTAATTGAAATAGAAAAATCACGTCAACGTTACCTTCAGCATATTGTTTGCTTCTAATTATAAACTCGTCAGTCTCACTACTACCAGTCATAATAGATCATTGAATAACAGTCTATAGTTCATTTACAAATTGAGCCCGTAATATTAATTGATAATAAATCTCGAAATGTCTCAAGTTTTTAAAGCGGCACTTCTGCTTTCTCACAAGACAATAATACTGATGAAGTAAGTTGACACAGCTAGTAGTCTACACTAAATGATAAAACGGTTTAATCATACAAACAATTGCATCACATCATATGGTAAACCATAGTGTGAAACATTCTTATAACTCCGGAAGCAAGTCCTTAACATCCGTTTTCAAGACGCCTTGACTCAATTTTACTGAAGCAACTATGTGCTAGAACGAATTAAGGTTACTCATTGCTCTACTTCTCTATTGTCACTGCCAGTGTGCTGGACCTGGACTATCAAGGTTATAAACAACAACTTTTCGTACAGCCTTGAGATCTACGAGAAGGAACAAAAATTGTGCGAAAGAATTGTGATTGTTAGAATTCATAACTGTAAATAACTACTGCATGATAAAGTAAACCTTATTATCGGATATTTTTGATGGACTAAAAACCTCCCCAATAATCTCTGTCGGATGACCTGTTCTTGAGCCAGCATCTGAGTGACATCAGTGACTGAGTGTTTCAAATTCTAATAGACATGTGTTAAATAAACTCGTGTTGTTTATTATCCCCACAACTATCTCATTCAACGATGAACCAGTTCTCAACAGCTTTGTAACAGGATGTGTGGAATGCTGGGTTTAATGTATATTCTTTCACAAGTCTAAGGAGTACGTTTTTTAAATTATAGGGAATCAAATGCGAAGGCTCGTGAAATTGGTTGATTTGTGAAAAAATGCCTGATCGACGTTAAGGAGATGAAAGTTGTTTTAAGAATACTGAACTGATATTTTCCAAAATAAAATTTGTCCATATGAGGGTTTTTAAAATTTTTCCTTTAAATCTTGTAGTTTTCAAAAGAAAGATGAAAAAAGAATGCTCTATTTTAACTAAAGACTGATACATATCATCCTTTACATTGGTTTTGCAAATACCTTATATCTAACACCAGCTTATATCTAGCACCAGATGGTTACTTCCGATCAAGCCGGTTCCCATTTCCGATACGTGGGTAGAGTGGGGAATTTGTAGCGGAGTTCTGTAGCAATAGCCGCATTTACCATAATCGTCATAAATTAATAATTTACGTGTTTCTTTTCATAAACTTTCTTAGTGAAATTTATCAACATAAAATTCTTCGGTATAGTTGCCAATCTCAACGATTCATGTGACCCATTTAAGTAATATTCAAATGCATCCTGATTATTTCGACCTTGGGTGATTCAATTGCCGCAAATCACTTTTGTTCTCACGATCGTGCAGTGCACAAGTGTCTTTTCGTAAGTTAAAGATTATGTATTTGTGTTAATGTGTTTTTATGCATGATAATCTTTATACCATGATGTGAAGTCTGCTGTAGGAATGTGTAGGAAGTGATTGTGCTAGTAACGCTTATAACCTGTGTTTTGTAGCCCTAATTCAATTACGTGTAAAGTAATGCTAGGAGTTATAGGAAGTGTTATAACATTTAGTTGCATTTTATGCAAGCTCTTAATTACTGTTGGTTATCACCCATTTCAAGGACATTAATATCGTAGAAATTTTCAGTGTTCCCTTTGCCAGGTTTACCGATATTGGAATTTTGAGGTGTAGGGTAAAGTGACAAATATTAGGAGAA
>JACJUY010005012.1:0-20176 GCA_014220935.1 Platorchestia sp. MABIK
ATATGCTCAGTAACTTTGATATACCCCCAATGTAAATTCTCACGATTTAAACTGTTATCTCCTCCTCAGTGTATCACCAACACCAAGTGGAGGGGAAGTATAAGTAAGGCCGCCGCTTCACGCCGCTAACGGAACTCAATGGCGGAAGCAGCTGCTTATGGTCTTACAACTTCCGTATAAATTCCATAGTGAAAATTAATAGCTGATATTGGATAAGTGAATATATCATTATCGGGACAATTTTGTTTTACCAATATCAACCTTATATCAAGAATTGAGTATCAATCCAATGATATTGTACGGAACACCTCATTATCTAATCAATATTGACACAAAAATTAGTTGATATTGGGTTGATGATAATATTGTTATTGGGCCAATATTTTTTCCAGTATCAACCGGATTTTCCAAAATTAGGTATTTTTCCAATGTTCATTTTGAATATCCAGTCAATATTGAGACTGTATATTGGCTCAATATTAGGTCAATAAATTTTGCTACCTGGGAAGTGCTGCAAGAACTGAGAGGCGTTCGAGCTTCAAACTTTAAATGCATCATATGCAAGCGACCTGTTTCATTGGAATCATGTTTTACGTTTTAATCAGGCGGCGAGGTCGACACGAGGTGCCAGGCGGCCCACTGAGTACCTTAATGATTTGCCGCTGGAGTGTAGTACATACCAAAAGAAATAAATCGTAGCCGCTGGCTTAGAACTGATGAAATAAAGAACTCTAATGTAACCTGTTGCCCAAACATGATAAAATTGACTACGAAGTTCAAGGAAGTCGTACCCCAAAATATTTTTTTTTGCTATTCAACCTTAAACAATAAAATTTGGTATGCAAATAAAACATGCAAAAAAAAATTTTTCTTATCGTGTAAAATATGCGATTTTTTCATAGAAAACGGGATATGTATCGAAAACGGAATTTTAAGGGGGGTTCAAAATACATCTACAGTTTTCAGTCTACAGTGATGATATGGGTATGATTAGATGCGGAAATACTCAGGCATTACCATTACCTATATGACATTTTCCAATTTCCATTTTTGGAATTTAAAACCCAATTATATGAAAATGTTCACTTTCTTTACGAAAATTTCGTACTTGTAACGTCACAACTTTTGATCGAAAACGAACTTCGAATCGCCATGTGGGTTATGGTATGGCCTTTTTTTTTACATCCAATAATACCTATATCATTTTTGTAGCTCAAAAACTGTGGGACATGCATTAAGAAATTTCAAAATCCGAACTCTCAAAAAAGACAAAAAGAAAAGTAAACAATCTTTTTTTTTCAATTTTTTTGTGGGGCCAGTTAGAGCCCATTCAATTATTGTACAGTAATAGAGACAAAGGAGCTTACATAGCAACGTTGAGTCGTGACGTATCAGATTGATTAGACTAAGTTAGTTAAAGCCTCCCTAACCGCTACAACAAGAGCGTATCGAAGAGAGGGAGGAAAGCACCATTTAGTATGGAGATAAGAAAATGAGGAATCTATGCAGAAGTGGCATAGAAACATTAAATTGAGAAAAAAGTTCATGAAATAAGATAAAAGTTCAATAAAGTCAGAGGTGCTGAAATAAGAACAGAAGTGAACCGAAAAAAGGTGGTCCTCAATTTAAAAAAGATTTTATTTCAACAGAAAGGCCTACCTAACTCTCAGCTCGGGCCCTCACATTTTCCTCCTGAGAGTCAAGATCACTATGATTAGAATTGTCTGTTTCAAGTGTTTTAAGAACGTATAACAAATGAGTATCTAGATTGTTTAATAAAAACTACTCTATTTGAACATTAATCATATTAAGCTAAATTATTCGTAGTGACTTAATTAAAACGAACAATCTTCCGTTTTCGCCGGACATAAAAAAAGGAAAAAGAAAAGCGTAAAATGTTCATGAACAAAATTCCTACATCTCAACAAATCGAATTATCGAAAGACGATTCAAAATTTTTTGTAGATAATACACTTAGCTATCTACAAAACATGTTGCCGGTTGTGTAACTTCAAAAATGTTGATATATTTTCCGTAATTGCCTTCTATCAGTTTTGTCGAAAAAAAATCAATTTTTAAGAAAATTCGAAAAAAACACACGGATCCACAAAAATTGTTGTATCATTCTACACCTAGGATGAAAATATCAGAAAATATGTCGGAAAATAAGGGATTTTTTTCCTCACATAGATTGTCCCTTAAACCAAGTTGATGAAAAGAACTAAAAATGAAGTTACAGATGCTGAAGAAGATGAATGTAATGAATCGAAAAAAAAGTTATCCTCAAAATAATGGAAAACCTTTCCTATTTCCAAGATTAAGTTGGATTAAATGCTATTTAAAGCCTCCCAAACCGCTTTAAAAGCGTTTCAAATAGAAAACAGAAGAAGGCCCAATTTGGTATGGAGTAAGGGACAGCGGAATCCATACAGAGGGTGTATAGAAACTGTAAGATTATAAAGAAGTTCATAAAACAAAATGTTGAAGAAGAAAGTAGTAAGTGCTGAAAGACAGGACAACAGAAAACCGCTAAATGATTGTGTAACAAATTTAAAATTCTATTTCAATAAAATGAAGGCGTATCTAACCTCTAGTTCATGGCACACACATTCCGCCTGGGGCGCCAATTCCCATGGATACAATAGTTGCATCCTCCAAGGGGAATAAATTGAAGATAAGGTCGGATAGCTCAGTTGTTTACAACGCCGTGCGAATAACGCGCATGTCGAAGGTTCGATCCCCATCCTGGCAAGTCGAATTCCTTTCAGCAACAGAAAAGAATCCGTCTGAATCGGACGTTTTTTCCCTCAAAACTGTAATGATATACGGTAAATATATAAAGCAAATTCGTAGACCTACACATAGGCAGCAAAAGCTCGCGAAAAAACAGCCGGGCACGTCCGTGAGGGAAATATGGGTGTCTCACCAAGAGAAGGGGGGTGTATGTGAGGGGCTGTGGGAGGACGTGAAGCTAGTACGCACAACAGCACAGAACAGCGAAAGAGTAGGCTATTAAGATTAAGACTGAGAGTAGATTTGAGCGGGCTGTACGTAGTAATACAAGATGAAAGAATGGGACACGTAAGCATAGAGGAGACGCTCTCGGGCGACCACAGTCACCGCGCATCGTTCGAGAGGAACGCATGTATGCGTAGAATGGGAAAAAGGTTGCCCACTTCACCGTCACCCTGATTCTGCGTCAAGATGTTGGCCCAAAGAGCACAAAGGGGAGGTGAGCCAATTTTTGCGTGTTAGGAAGTGAAGGTAATTCAGGGAGTAATAGCATTTAGAATATTAATTTTTGTCCTTGAGCAATTGGGGAAGTCAGCATACAAATGTGTGGCAGTTTTATTACGTTGTCTATTCCTCCCTCCCTCCCTCCTCCTCCACTTAACTTCCGTCTACCCTCTCTTCCACACTTCCTTTTTCCCAAACCTGTGGTAAAATGAATGTAGCAGAACTTCGTTTGCATATGGTGTCCTTTCATCTTCCTCGACCATCAAAACGTGATGTTTCCGGGTGTTTCTGAATTTAAATGATGAGATCACTGATCACTCATTTTCAAACGACACTGATCAGTCAGTGACCAAAACCTAACTTATCTTCCCCTCTATTCATACATCCGCTACAATTTCACGATGTCTTCATATAAAACTCGCTCAGCCACACGTAACGCGGCTTTATCTGGAGAAATAACATTCCTTACAACGTCGCTTGAAAACTCAAAGCCAAATAAGCAGAATACATCTGAACCGTTCATAAAACGGAAACGAAAACCACCAAAAACGGAAACGAAAACCACCAAAAACGGAAACGAAAAACACCAAAAACGTCACGCGTAAAATTGCTCGTTCAAAAGCCTCAAACGCTCAAAATGACACAAGCAACACCGACGGTAAAGCAGTGCGACGTCAACGAGAGCACCGCAACCCATCCAGCATCACCAGAGCTGACCGACAGAGAGTCAACAGAGTCGAATCTCGGGGTCACCCGTCACGGACAAAAATCTCTCAAGCGTTGCTGGTAGCAATCAAGTCTTAACACCAGCATCGCACGCAGTCGAAACAAGCCCTAGCAAGAGCAAGGAAGAAGTTCCTGCGCCTGAACTTCACTGTTCAAACAATCCTGGAGAAGATACATCAGCGAAAGAGTCACCAAAAATTTCACGTGTTACGATGGGTAAAAATGTAAAATTGTCACTAGCTACCGAGTATGATGCGATGAATGAGCCTAATATTAGCGGTTCTAATACTTATAATTGTAGCGATCATGATTACCTGAATATGGCATCAAGCAACTTGCACCCACTTCAAATTTCTGTGTCTAATATTATTCATCAGGTAAACAATAACTTGTCTCTCACCGCAGCCCACTTAACGAAAATGTCAAAACAGCGGACGCCTCCAAGTCCACTTTCGATATCTTCCACCGCTTCAAATATTATGCTCACATTTCAACTTTTAAAATTGAACTCGCTTGTAAGCTCTTTTGATTTTACGCCAAAGATCCCGTCTTCTGCAAGCCAATTTTTTGACTCACAGTGCAAAAAACTTTTGGATACATTTCTTGTCTGAGATAAAGTTCTCCCGACGGTCCAAAGGAGTGACATTGACAGCACTTGTAAAATACGAACTGTAATTTCCGGTCGTATTGACGACCTTCTTGACGCAATTGAACAAATGCCTCGATTTACCAACTACATCATTTGCTTGAGAGATTTAAGCCTCTCGCGACCTAACATTACTAAAATTAAAGAACTTATTTTGTCTAAGAATACCTTAGCTCGTATTTATGAAGTAAGTGCGTGTAGCGGTAAGCAATTGTATCAGGCGCTGAATTTGTGCAGAAATAAATGTATTAGATCGATTCCGCTCCGAACAAACGGTGCAACTGATCTCATAACTTGCAACGATGTTCGTACTTGGCCTAGTACCAGAGAAAAAACACATTATTTTCAACAGATTGCTCTTAGATCGAGTCTAAAACTCACTTTACAATCTAGCTCGTGTATCATAAACTCCAATGGCTTTAATGACAAAACTGAATGTTCCAACATCAACGGAAAACACCAAAATGAAGTGAAAAATTCCACTCGATCGATAGCTTTTTCAAGAGAAATCTCTACCAACTTTAACCATTGCTTGCTTACTGATGATGAACATTTTCCTCCCTCGATCTCTGAATACTGCACAGTACCTACAAGAAATAGGTTTTCGTTATTATCTGACGCGAACACAGAGAGCGACATACCCTTCTCACAAAAGAGTAAAAATCATCAACATCCAACCACGTACTCGGAAGCAGCGAAATCAATGCGAAGAGAAAAATTGCAGCAAAATGTCAGTCGAAATTTTATAGAAAATTCACAGCCTAATTACCGCATACAGAACCACCACCAAGAAAGTGGAAATGACAAGAGCACCCTTCATTTCTCAGTCAATTCCACAACCAAAATTGGCCACAACCTGCTAATTCAAAACCAGGACAACGAGAAATCCAAAAAGCTCCCGCCTGACAATGCTGAAAGTCAGCCTAAATATGACCCAAACTCCATGTGATCACTCGTCAGTACCACAATGGATGAATTAAAACAATCATATAAAATAAAGCAGCTTCCTACCATGGCCTATGGGCACTGCCTCCTTCATGCAGTAACTCACCAGCTTAACACACGATCGTCTTTAAAATGGAATTACAATTCCTTAAAAGCAGAAAACAAAACATAGCACAGCAAATTAAAACAAACATGTCAATTTCCCTGACAAGAAAAGCGGTGACCTACCTAGGCTTATAAGTAAATACATTGACGAAAAACATTTTGATCATGATGCCGGAGACCTAATACCACAAATCAAATCAAATGTGACTGGTGAAAGAATTCTCATCTTCGATGAACAAGGCAATGGTGTTTGGAGAACAGTAGTCGAACCCTCACCAGAATGATCTACTAATAACCCTCAGTTAATACTACATCGAAAAAATGACCACTGCAGTACCCTTGTTGAGTAAGACAAAAACAAGACTGATATCACTTCATCTTCATGATAAAATACTGTTGTCCTGTTGAATGGCAGTGTCTCAAATGTACCTGACGCTAGACTTGACTCTCTGGGAAACAATGATAAGATCAACGAATCCCCGAAACAGTCCCTACCAAAAAATCACTTTGACGCCGCTAATAATCGCCATAAAATAGATAACATCAAAATTAAACATATCAATGCTCGTACCCTCAATAGTAAGCTAGATGACATTAGAGTAATGTTGGTCACAGAAGACATTGACATCTTATGTTTCCAAGACATGGTTTGATTCGCAAACCCAGAGCTCGTTTTTCAATATTCCCGATTACGTACTGTACCGCTATTATGCCGTTAAAAGTTGCAAAGGCAGTGGATCTTGTATTTTCGTGAAAGAAATTTATTCGTCGTCTTTTCTTTTAACAAATGAAGTGTGCGAAGGCATAGAAATGGTTTGGCTAAAAGTACAAATAAAAAAACATAATTCCATCATAACCGGCAGCCTTTACAGGCACCCATCGGCTTCTCTACCTACAACACTAGAGTTCATTGAGAAAATTTTTGAAGAAATTCATGCTACAAAAAAGTCATTCTTTGCTTTCGGCGATTTTAATATCGACTTAACGGATGAAAAAAATCAGCTTAGCAGACTGCTGTACAAACTAAACCTATCACAAATGGTTAAAGAACCGACTCGCGTTGCAAGAATCTCTAAAACTCTCCTCGATCTGGCAAATCACAAACAAACCTACGGCTATACTTAGTACAGTTATATCACCCTCTGTCGCCGATCATCACTCTGTAGAATGTCAAATTAATATTGCAAAGGAAAGACAAAACTATCGTTCCATGACTTACCGCTTGAAAAGTCAATATTCACTGGAACTGTTTCATGAAAAACTCCTTAACAGGTTCACCGAATTTCAAAGTATGATGCAATCTGACGATGTGGACATTCAAGTTCCTATCTTTAACGAGAACTTTACAGCAGCTCTCGATGAATGAGCACCTTATATCAACAAAAAAACTAAGCCAAAACGCACTGTGTGGATCACTAACGAAATCAAAGAACTGAGCAGAGTAAAGAAAATTTACTTGCGGGAGTATAAAAAAATTGGTCGAACAGTACTTTGTACAAGAGATAAAAAGAACTTGGAAAGATTCTTCGGAAGAAAATCACGCAAGCAAAACAAACTCACTCTCACCAACAACTATTCAAGGCATAAAATAACCCAAAACGTACATGGGAAATTATTAGTGAGGTGGCTCAATATAAAAATTCAGACCGTAAAAGTAATTTAGAAAATCCATTGGAAAAAGCCACTGAGTTCAATACATTCTTTTCAAAAGAAGGTGCACAAGTCTTCAGTTAAGTAAATAAAACCAGTCCGGGGCAACTGTCAGTTGAAAGTTCGTACCCTACTACACTTTCAAAGGCTGGTGCCCTGTGGAGGTCACGTCCTGTCGATTTACCAGGGTTACGGACAATTTTGTAATTGTAGAACACAAAAGCGGTCGGACATGATGGAATCAGCCTTCAATACATCATAGACAGTTTTCCAGTCACAGCACCACTGATTCGTTTGATTCTCAACACATCAATAGCAACTAGTAAGTTTCCAAACCAATGGAAACACTCCATAATTAAACCATTGCATAAAACTGGTGACATAAATACAGCGTCAAATTACAGGCCCATAAATTTTTTACCTGTCCTGTCCAAAATATTGGAAAAAGTATTAACGAATCGACTGTCATCTCACTTGGACGAGTCAAATTTACTTCATCGAAATCAATATACCTTAGGAGGAAGACTAGCACTCAAGACGTCCTGCTCAATAACACTGAAAAAATATACAGCGATATTGATCAAAAAACGTAACACTTTTGCTGCTACTCGATCTTTCTAAGGGTGCGTTCACACTACGAGCGGAGCGTCAATAATGCTTGTACACGTTCGACTGCAAAAACGCTCGGCTTTTCACACCACAACGGAGCGGAACACCGCTGAGCATAGCGGAGCGGAGCGGCGCGCTCGGGAAATTCGTTTGGATTTTTTGACGCTCGCGGCGAGCGTTTCTCTTTTTGGATCGTTATTTCTTACAGGGGTAGAATTGTCGTTTGATTTCAAAAAGTATAATGTATAATAATTTGTACAACTAATCATATAAAAAGTAGAACTGATGGTGTAGCATGTAATATTTATGTTTAAAATGAAGGTAATAGCAAAGACTATTGATTTAACAGACATTTTTGTTAAAAAACGAACGTTTCTGCCCAATTTTTGCTTAATTTTGCCCATTTGGGTTCATTAGGCATTTATTTCTTTTTTCTTCGGCTTTTTCTGATTTGTTAATTTGCCATTGCTTCAATTTAAGAAATCTTTTTCATTTTCCTTGTTATGTAGTTTGATTTTTATTTGTTATGCTGTGTATTTAACTTTATAACCTTGTTAAAAGAATAATTATGTGCGATTTTTGAAGAAAGTTTTGATAAAGTTTAAAATGGGATCAAAAGGAGGCCGTATGATGAGGAGGAGGCCTCAATGAGTGTCTAATACACAATAAGCTGCAAAATATGAGCTTAGGTGATTTTTTCCAATACTAACGGAAAACATTTCAGTATTTCGAGAATTTTTCGGTTAGGACAAGTCAGTATCTGTCAGTATTTTTCACTTAGCTTTCTCTGGCACAACCTTGAATTTCTGAAGGGAATTATTTTACCTGCACTCACCCTAAAGTCACCACAAAACGCTCCTTTATTCGTATTGGCCTACGAAAACCTGTCATCCTATAAAATAATACAGCCTTTGCGTAAAGACTTTAATTTTGCTTGAACTACTTTGGTTTACATGTATCCTCAATAATCCGTAAATACTCGAAGAATTGCGATTCATCTCTCCTCAGTGCTTCGAAGAGATAGTCGTATTCTCCCTTGCGATCTCTCCTCATATTGATGGGATGGACCCAGTATTTCCGTTTCTGTTTCTTGCCATCGAGCTATAGGACCGTACTCGCGAAATCCTCCATAGCGACTGATTCCTGTGGACGCCGCTCTGCTCAGCTTACATGTGAGCACACGCTCTGCTCCGCGCCGCTCAGCTCCGCGCCGCTCCGCTTGTAGTGTGCACGCACCCTACAGCATTCGACAACGTCGAACATGATCCACTCCTACGAAAAATACTGAACTTAGGAGTTGATACGCATTAGTTTTAAAGCTACCTATCAAATCGATCTCATGCAGTCCTCTTAGATAAAAAGTCGTCCACATTCCTTCAAAATAACTTTAGTGTTCTTCAAGGATCCATTCTGGGTCCGCTATTGTTTTCTTTTTCATTAACGATTTCCCTCCAATGCCTTCTAACACTCGAATCTCTATGTATGCTGATGATGTCCAAATTGCAATGACAAGATCTATAGCAGAAATACAACAGACGAAAAATAGAGCTGAAGCCCTATTAATCAGCCTCAAGTCATGGTATGACCAAAATGGTCTCAAGCTAAACGCGAGTAAAACACAATTCATTGTTTTTGGGTTCAATGATACAATAAAAAATATTCGAAATCTGGATCTAACACTTACGGTTGGAAATGATAAAACTCACCCATCAGAAAAAGTAAAAAATTTGGGTATTTGGTTCGATAGAGACATATCCTTCAAATCCCACGTTGAAAAAACCTGCAACACAATTCACGGGACTTTAATGTTTTTTAATCGTATAAAAGTATACTTGATGAAGAATCTAGATTATTGGCCATCCAATCCTTGGCCTTATCACGTATTGACTATTGCAGCCTGGTATGGGGAGATACACCGAAATATCTTCAAAAAAATCTACAAAAATGCATGAATTTTGCAGCTAAGGTTGTACGCAAAGGTAAATTCAAAAAGAATGATCACGTAACACCTCTCCTGAATAAGCTCGGCTGGGCTCCTATTCAGGAGAGGTTTCTGGCGCACAAAGCCCAATATACATTATCCTCTTTATATCTTCCTCATAGCAATGCTGAAATAGTGAAATTCCATTCCCCTACCGTCACCAACGTATAGCCGAATAGGAGACGTGATGTCTTAATCAAATACCGTTCATCTAACATCGGGCAGAAAGCTGTCAGTATCAGGCGCCTTACTGTGGAATAAACTTTTCCAGAGCATCAAAACCTCTCTAACACTGAGAGAATTCAAAACTAAAATAGCCCTCTATCTTGCGTCTACACAATAAGTGTAAACTGCAGTACGTACTGGAAAAGAAGTCAGGAATTTTTAGTGCTAATTATATCTTTTCATTACATCATACAACGATCACGACATATCTGTATTATGTATATGCAATTTGATTGATTACTTGTGTGCGAATATTACGTACATGTATGTACTCACATGTGACGCTCCTATGTATGTATATGTGTATATCTGTGTCTGTGTGGATATACTGTATTTATGTATGTGTGTGTGTATATATATATATGAGTAGAACTTATTCCCTTCCTAAAATGCGCTAGTTAATATTGTGTGACACTGTACCGTCCCTTACACTCTTCGAGTATACTTTGGCCCAACTATTATAGGTTCTTCTGACTTTCTCGTTTTGTCCCAGCAATCTTGAAAATATTGTGGTTGGCATTGTACAACAATCCGATTCATCTGTTTTAATCCGGTGAACTTTTTTGTGCCAAAGCTAGTAGCATATGAAGTTTAATATTTGTGTTATTGAAAAATCTTTCATTTTATCCGAGCCAGTTATTTAGCTTACTAGTTGATACGAAAGTGTAAAATTGCCTCTAATATCAACCTCGCAGTCTAAAACGCAAATAAATTCGGATCTACCCATTTTACTTTCAACCATAATCCCTCATTTCACTAGTTCCAACGTTCGTAAGCTCAAATTTCAATACGGGAGTGCACTAACTAGAGTGTTTTTAACAACGCATAACATGCACAATGTTTTCTCGACCATTATTTATAAAATCCTTTGTTAAAATCAAACCAACGCAACGAAGGGAAGGCATTTTCTACGTACTTTTCCCCCAACCATTTGTTTCAAAAATTAACTGGTATAAGTATTACGATCCCCAAGTGTAGATATCAAATCATGGTCTAAATTTTGAGATATTTGAAAGCATTTTTGGCTCATATTAAAACATTTGAACATGCGACTTAGTTCATTGGCAATTTTTACTTTCCTACGCTCGTGTGTGCATTAAGACGAAATCTTTTTCGGTGGTTAACATTTCGTATTGTTCCAGCTATGCAGCAAATGTTTTGAACTTTTGATTCAATATACGCGCACCCCAACAGGAGTGCTTTCAACTATGTGTATCAGGGATTTTGTTGTTTTCTTGGTTACTCACATCCATTTTGCATTTTCAAAATCATATTAATTATCGCACAGAAAGAAGGGATGCAAATGTGAGGATGTTTTAGCATCTTCTTTCCCTTTTTTCGTTCTTAATTAAAACATTTTTAAAAAAGGCCACGGATTCGACGAATGTGAAAACTTTAAAATACAGCACTTTTAATCTTTTTATTCTAGTCTCAAATTGCTCTCGATAGCTTTGTGCGGAAAACTCATACCTTCTTACTCTCGCGAACACATTATGACAACACTATTTTGGATAGTTTAACTTTTGTACGGTTTCACCAATGTTGAAAATGTTACGGCGAACAATGTACAACAATGCTTTTCATGTCTTTGACTCTGATGAACTCTTTGCGCCAGTACTATTAGCGTGAGTAAGAAATATAACCATTTTCTGTTTTGTTGTAGTGAATATTATATTCTTTCCGAGCTCACCACTTTGCATAGTGTATGATGCGTCAGTGTGAAAAATTGTCCAGAAACCCGACTGTCAACCTCATAGCTCTAGAGGCCAAATAAATCAAATCTGTTTATTTTACTTCTAACATCAATCCCTCACGCTCGTATCACTAGCTCGTATGTTCTTATGCTCATATTATCAATACGAGGACCCACTAACGATTGGGTTTTTCAGCAATGCGTCACATGAATTATGTTTTCTTAGTCACTTGTATTTAAATGCATACCAAAACCTGACTACCGCAACGAAGAGGAACGCATTTTTTTCGTGCTTTTCTTCAAATCCTGTTTCAAGAATTATCATGGGTATTACGATAACCATGGATAAATAGCAATTAAGGATCTAAATCATTTGTTTCAACACTTAACATGGGTATTACAATAACCATGTAGGAATAGCAATTAAGGGTCTCTATGCTAAGGTATTTGAATGCGTTTTTCGCTTTTATTTTCAATACATGTGCGCACTAATGAAAAGTGTTTTTCAAATGTGCATCGCGAGGATCGTGTTCTCAGGTACTTATATTTAAATGCACTGAAAAATCAGATTAAGCAAGAAAGGGAACTCATTCTTGTTGTTCTTTTCTGTAAATCATTTTTTGTTGCAAAATTTTACACGGGTATCACGATACCAATGTGTCATTATCAGTTACGGATGTTAAGATTAAGGTGTTTTAAAAACCAATGTATCGACATTTCATGTTTGTACTCTATTGGAAATAAATGCTTTTTCTTTTTTTTCTTTCATTTTTCTATCAAAGCCGGTTCGAGCTCGGAAGCGTCATTGAGTAATGTCAGATATAAGGATGCGGTCTTAAGCAGGGTGCGATATTATTTTTGGATACGAGTTGAAATCAAGGAATATCTTATGATGCATTTTTGAGATTCCGGAGATTTTCTAGTTCGTTTGTTTGCCATGATGCTGTAACACATTGTGCGGCCAGAGTCCGCCACAAATATCTATGACGCCATTTTGGCAAGTCAAGTAATTTCATTCAAATGCTAAACTTCTGAATTAATATATCTTTCGTGGATTCATCTTGCATTAGAAATAAATCATCATTCTCCGTTTGAATCGCGTGGGAATCTTGTGTAACAGTTCGTTAATTGAGTTAATTATTGAAATTCAAATTAGAGGGGAAAATTAGCTTTCAAAATAACAGGGAAGGAAGGCTCAAACACCACACCCATACTGAAGGGTGTGGTCCTCAAAGGCTCAAATCGATCCTCAAAGGCTCAAATCGTTAAGGGGAATAGATAACTCAACCACATTGTTGTTCGCCGCAGGAGGGAAGGGAGGTCACTATGTACAACACCCCTAACCGCTAGGTGTCACATCAAATTGCCCCCAAAATGACGCGAGCAGAAGGGAAGCGTCATGAAAACACCTGTGCAATAGACTGGGGGGGAACAACCTACAACTACGAGCAGGAAAGTAGTTGGCTATGCAGTACAGGCGCAATTAGTGTGTTATTCGTTGTGGATTTGCCGCGAGCAGTGCGGTGCAGTGCAAGGAAATAGATGCCCGCGAGAAACGAGCAGCTGAAGCATTACGTTGGAAGCAATCTCGCAAAGCGCTAATACTTAGGAGGTTTTCCGCATTGTGTGCATTTTATTTCGTATTGTGTACTTTCTACATTTGGCATCGCATCACTGTGGGCTTATCGCATTTTGTGTCCCGTTTTGTTCCAATATTTGTTTGTCATCAAAACAATTCACGTGTTCATTAGCAGACTTGAATAAATTAATTATAAATGTACAATTAGTCGTTTTCATTCTCCCGTGTTGAACTGGGGTACTGGAGTGGGTGAGCAGAACAGACCCTATTTTCCACCTGTTCTATTATTTCTCCTTCTGTGTTTTTCCCGCTCTTAATTTTCCGTTTGTCTTCTACTGTGAGGTTTAAATTCCTCACTACGGATACAGTGGCGCCAGCCTTATCTGTTTCGTGACATTTGAATAAATTTATTATAAATGTGCAATTAGTCTTTGGTATAACGTGATCTTCCAGTTTCAGTGTTGGTATAATTACGGGTTTGTTTCCTTTATTGAATTGCATGGCTGTGGTTTTGGAGGTTGAAAATTTGAAGCCGTTATGTTTAGTCCATCGGGTAACTCTGTTGATTGTTGCTTGCAGTGTTTCTTGAATCCTAAATGCACTATGATCAGCAAAGGCGATGAGTAGGTCGTCCACAAATAATGAAGCAAACACTTCCTCAGGAATCTCTTTTGACAGTGAATTGATTTTCATGGCAAAGAGGGTGACACTCAACGTACTGCCCTGTGGTGTCCCATTTGCCAGTTCTTCAGACGACAGTTGATGTTCCACTCTCACCTGGAATGTGCGATTTCTTAGAAATTCCTCTATGAAGTTCGGCAACCTTCCTTTCAAGCCTGCAGTTGCCAGATCCATCATTATACCATGGCGCCACGTCATGTCGTAGGCTTTTTCTATGTTAAAAAAAAAGACTGCTAATACAAATTTCCCTGCGGGGAGCGATTGTCGGATGTATATGTCAAATCTGATGAGATGGTCGATTGTGGCACGGTGCTTTCTGAAACCACACTGTATGTCTGCAAATATTTTGTTATTTTCAAGATATTCTATTAATCTTCAATTTATCATTTTCTCATACTGTATGTCTTGCATATGCAGCTTGTCAGCGAGATGGGCCTGTAGTTTTTGGGGTCTGTGTGGTCTTTGCCAGGCTTAGAAATAGGCAGAATGATAGCGTGCTTCCATGGCTGGTAAATGTACTCTTCCATCCATATTTTATTGTAGATATTCAGCGGGTATTGATGTGCGTTGTCTGGCAGATTTTTAATCGTAAGGTTACTAATAGCATCAGGTCCTGGGGCTGTATTTCTGTTGCTCTTGATTGCTGACAAAAGTTCCTCGAAGGTGAAAAGGCTGTTGTAAGGTTCGTCGTTCTTGCTTGTTAGGCTCATTGGTATCTGTTCAATCTGTTGCTTATACTGACGGAACTCGTTAGAATAGTTCTCATCGCTGGAAGTGTGGGCGAAGGTTTGTGCTAATTTCTCCGCGATGGTTGATACTGTTGAAAAAAATTTCATTTCCTTCTTTCAATATTTTTATTTGTCTCTTGGCTCTGCCCGGATTCGGTTCACCTTCTCCCAAATATGGCTGCTCGGTGTGGTTGTGTAGAGCGATAACACACAAACTCGCGCCAGCTTTCTGCTTCGCTTCTCTGAACGTACGTGTTGCCACCGCTCTCGCCATTTTCCATTTCAGCTTGTCTTCTAGCGCATTCGTCCGCTTGTAGTCCCTGTAACACTTCTCCCGGCCTCGCCACACTCTCCTGCACTCAGTGGTCCACCAGGGCTTTGCATAGTGTCGTCGCGTCTTGTATTGCGGAATCCATTTTTCTGCCATAGACCTGAATCTCACGTCAAGTTCCCTGACAGCTGCTTCCGGGTCTTCTGGTAATTCCTGCCGATGTACTTCTCTCTATATCGAGTCAGTCCGGTAGACCTTCCAATTACCCTTTTTAAAATTCCACCCCACCGTTTCATTTCTCCCGTCACACTGCTGTACGGTGATTGACAAAGTAATCGGGAAGTGGTCACTACTGAATACTGAAGACAGTGCTGTAAAACTTACGTCGGGTGTTATGTCTGAGGAGGTTAGCGCAAGATCGATCACTGATCCAGATTTGTGAGTTGCTGAGTTGTCATTTATGATGTTGAGATTAGTCTTGGTGAGGGCATTCTGCACTAAACGGCCTCGGCGGTCTGTTTTCTTGTTTCCCCAATCGACGTGGTGGGCATTGAAGTCCCCCATCACCACAACCGGCTTGGGTAGTGCGTTCAAGGTGTCAGAGAGTTCTTGTAGGTCAACATTTGCTCCTGGTGGTAAGTATTTATATGATATTGTTATAATTTTCTAGTGCGTCAGATGAATTCTTGCTCCTATGATCTGTAGCGACGATTGAATCTCAATTTCTTGGGTCGGTACTGAAGAAAGAATATATAATGCAACTCCTCCGTGATATCTATGGTTGTAATGGCCTTGTTTACTGAATCCGTTGTAGCTAGCTATTGGTGATATGTAGTCATTACCATAGAATGTCTCTTGAACTGCTATAACAGCTGGTTTGTATGCGTCAATAAGGTTTATCAGATCTTTCTTTGATGAGGCCATCCCTTGCAGATTCCACTGCAGGAACACTTCATCACCACTCCCCCTACTCACCGCCATTTCCTTCCACTTGCTCCTGGTCTCCGCTCCCCGCTATCACTGCCTTGCCCTCTTTTCGGGGACATTCGTCTCCGGTCTTCTCGAGAAGTTCCGAGCGATTTTTTAGCTCTATTTTTAGACGAAAGATTCGAGTTTCTGAGTTCTTCTTCATACATGTCTCTGTCCACTTCACCGCTTCTGTCTGTTCTTGGCTTTTGCCCATAGTACTCGTTGTTTTCCTTCTCTCTGCCATTCTTTTCTCTTTTGAAGGCCGTTGTATCCAGATGCAGGTCAACTCTTGTAGTGTAGATTCTTCCGGTGTTTGGGCTCTCACAGACCACTTCAGTCCCGCCGCCACCTTCTTCATCAGCTCTCTGCCGCCCACTGCTCTTCGCTGTCTTGTTACGAGTTGGGGTATCAGCTCTCTGTTGATATTTTGTTGGTTTTCTGCATCATCATCTCCTGAACGCTGGCGTTTTTTGTATTTGATTATTCCGTTTCGTTTGTGGAGATTCCTTTTGTGACAGCTTTGGAATAGTTCATACTGAAGTTCGGATGACGTCTGTTGAAAAGAAGTTTAGCCTGTCCTTCGGACACTCTTTCACGGCTCTGTTTCATCAGGATTTCCTCCTCCACTTTCCTCATTTGACACACTTTAGCTTCAGCTGTATGTCCTTCACCACAGTGATAACACGTGGTTTCGTCGGACTCACAACTGTCCATTCCGTGTCCTGACTCACTACACTTCAAACATGTTTCCTCCCCTTGACAATATTTGATTCCATGCCCATACTCTAAACACTTTTTGCACATCATTGGCTTTGGTTTACTTTCATAAACTTTAGCTTTAGCTTGTTCACCTGGTGCGTCTATGTATTCTGGGATTGGCGATTGTCTGATGGACAGTAGTAAGGGTTTGGCATGCACATTGGTGGGTTTTATCCAGGTTGCTTGAATTGCATCCTGAATTCCGCATTTTTCCAGTAGACCCTTCTTGAATTGTTCAAAATTATTCATGCCGTACTCGTAAACATAGATCAAGCCTTTGGGGATTCCGATGTTGAGGTTTTCTTCTACTGAGACGGGGAAGTGATTTATCTGATTTAATTGTTGCATTCGTTGGCTCTGTGCTGCGTCGCTCACTTCTACAGTAAATACAGTTTTGCTCGTTGATCTGATGGTTTTGGGTTTGCTTCCAAGGTGATTTAAGATACATTTTTCCAAAAGCCAAGGGGACATATTTCGGCGGTGTGCTTCACTCATTTTACAATCGAAGTGGGTAATATATTTAGTTGATGGCATCGCACGTTCGGCCTCTGTCACTCCTTCGTTCAGTTGTTTAGCTCTTCGCATAGTTACTTTTTCTCTCTGCATGATTTCCAACACGTTCCTCTCTTCTATTTCTCTCTTACATGCAGCACTCCCCGCTGCATGTGAGCCTCCGCAATGGTAGCATTTTTCTTGGTCCGATGTGCAGCCTTGAGAAGAGTGACCAATTCCACCGCATCTCCTGCATATAGTTGCGCTGCTGCGGAATTTTTTGGCAGTGTGTCCATACGTTTGGCAGTGGTTACACATCATAGATTTATTGTTGGAGGGGTACACTCTAGTGCCATGTCGTTCTCCAGGGATGTAAATATTGTACGGCACATTTTGTTGTCGAAAGGTTATTAGGAAGGCTTGCGTTTCGGGGTTTCGTGGTTTGATGAATGTTGCTCTTGTTACGTTTCCACATTGTATTCTTCTTGAAGTCCTACCTTGAATTCCTCCACGTCTGTAATGTTGAAGTCATGGACATAAATTAGTCTAATTGAATGATTGAATCGGTCGTACTGTGTTGTCTCGCATGGCACATCTTCCACTCTCGAGAGATCAACGATCTTCTCGGCCTGTCGCTCGCTGCGCACCTCCACCACCATCATCTCTCTGTTAATGCTGAAGAGTCGCTTCACTTTTTCTCCCGTAACTTTAGTGATTTCCTCTATTATACTGAAGGGATTTACTGTTTTCTTTTCTTCTGGGGCAAAAGTTATTGAGAAGTACTTGGGAAAGTACCTGTCCTCGGTTAGGTCGAAGGGAATAAACCGGTGTTTCCTTTTCTGATGGGCTCCTCCGACGGTCGGTATCTTCGCGGGCGGAGGCCCTTCCTCTGCAACTTCCATGATGTTCATTTTTTGATTTGTTTCCTTGCCTCAGCGCCGAGCCGAGGGCAGGAAAGGGAGAGGTCCTTGCTGAGCAAGGTCCCGCACACGAATTTAGGGAAAGCTCCCTATGTACTTTTTACAAATTCTTAACACTAGTACAAAAAAGACAAAAGACCCTGATGTTAGAGGGCACCGCCCGCGTTGGTTCTAGATGAATGGAAAAATTTGAAATCAATACAATCTGTTACAATGTAAATTGTACACTAAAGCAGCTGGCTATACTAACGGTATTACCTCGAGAAGGTGCGGGTCAGCTAGGTACAGACAAATTAATGAAGGTACCATACAATCAATATCCATGTCTGCTTCTGATGTTCCCTTTATCACAGTTATAATAAGTTCAATTAGATACCAGTAAAATGTGGTAAAGGGAACAGCGAAATTTCCAACAAAGTCACTGATGTTATCGTAATTTGGTCCAGGTGTCGTAATTCTGTTGTTCTTGATTGCAGATGACCTCATGCATGGTGAAAGGTATATTATATGGTTCGTTGTGGTTGTAAAGTCGACCGGGATCTGTTCAAAATTTGCTCGTATTTTAAAAATTGGTTTCGTTAGTTGCTATCGCTGGATATGGTCATGCACGCTTCAGCGAGTTTTTCTGTAACGAATTTCAGAGATGAAAATTGAACTTCCCTCCCTTCGATTAGCATTCTTGAGTCTCTTTGCTCTTCCTCGGATTCTGTTTACTCTATCCCAAACGCAGCTGCTCGGCGTGTTGGCACTCAGCGTTGAGCCGTCCTCATTCCAGCTACTCTGCTTTGCTTCTCTGAAAGTCATCGCCGGTACTACTTTCAGTCTCTTCCACTTCACGCTTTGTCTTCCATCAGTCCCGTTCCTTCCATATCCTGCAAAACTTCTCTTTCTTGTCAGGCTTTCTTGAAATCTTCTATCCCCAATGGCTTTGAACAACGTCTTTTCTTATACTTCGGCACCCACCTTTCGGTAGCGCTGCTAAACCTCATGTAAAGCTCGGCTAATGCCTTCTAGATCATCCGGTCTCTGCAGTTCATGGAAATTTTACCGTTTCGGTTTTTCAACATCACCTTCAGTTTCCCTTTCTGAAATTTCATCACTGTTTCAATAGTCCGTCAGTCTTGTCACATTGATAAGTTGACGTGATTGGGAAGTAGTTATTGCTCAGAACTGAAGGGAGTACTGTAAATTTTAGATCCTGCGTAGTATCAGGAAACGTCAAGAAAATATCAATTGCTGTTGTTGAAACATGGGTAGCGGAGTTATTGTTGGTTAGGTTGGAGTTGTATTATGAAAGAAAATTTTTTAGAGATCGTCCTCTTCGGTCAATGATTTTGTTCCCCTAATCACCATGATCCCGTATCATGATGACAGGTTTTGGCATGGCTTCGATTGTATCCATTAGTTCTTCAAAGTTTATATTTGCACTTGGTGGCATATACATGAATGCTACTATAATAACTTTGTAATGAGCCAGACATACTCTTGCTAATATAATTCGGGCTGGTGAATGGACTTTCATTTCTTATGTCGGTATTGACTGTATATGTAAATATTGAGCTACCCGCCTTGCTAAGTGACACAAACTACTTTCCATAGAACGTCTCTTGAACAGCTATCACCGCTTGTTTGATTGTATCGATGAGGTTGATAAGGTCTTCTTTAGATGTCGTAATTCCTGTCAAATTTCACAGGATGAACCTGATTTCCTCCTCCGCCATTCCTCCCTTTGCGTTTGTTACCCTCATTAGATTTGGGCCGATTTTTTCTTCCTTCCTCTCGCCTGTCGGAGTTCTCCATCTGTAAGTTCCCCCGAATTTCCACGCGATCGGTCGCCCAAATGTTACCCAAGCCGACGTTTTTTTTTGTAAGATTCATTGACTTTGCAATCGAAACGATTGAACTCGTCGGATGCTGGTACTCGTTCCGTCTCATGCACACCCTACCTTAATTTATAATG